>JADDOH010015158.1:0-40084 GCA_016648135.1 Agrypnia vestita
ATATTTATTTAATCAAAGTATGTACCATTGCTATCTATGCACTTTTGCCATCTCATAGGTAGTTCATCGATCCCTTTACTAAAAAAACCATTCGGACGGGAATCAATAAAATCTTTGAAGGCGGTTTGGACTGCCCCATCGGAGTTGATTTTTTCCTTTGCAAGAAGTTATCCAAATTTTCGAAAAAAATGGTAATCTGTTGGGGCAAGGTCCGGAGAGTACGGTGGATGTCTTAGACATTCCAATTGAAGCTCCTCTAATTTGGTAGCCGTCTGTTGTGCAGTGTGTGGTCTAGCGTTATCATGAAGCAGCAGTGGCCTAGAGCGATTAACCAGCCTCGGTTGTTTAGCAGCTAGCTTTTCCATCATGGTTTGCAGTTGCTGACAATAGACATCTGCCGTAATCGTCTGCCAGATTTAAGAAAGCTGTAGTGAACGACACCAGCACTAGTCCACCAAACGCTCACAAGTAACTTTTTTGGAGTCAATTTTCGCTTGGGGCATGGTTTGGCTGGTTCGGCGGGGTTCAGCCATTGCGATGAGCGCTTCCGATTATCGTACAGGATCCACTTTTCATCACAGGTAATGATTCGATTTAAAATCCCTTCATGATTGTGCCGGGTGAGTAATGCAACGCAGCAGTCAACGCGCGTTTGTTGATTTGCTTCACTCAATTCGTGAGGTACCCACCTTTCAAGCTTTTTCACCTTACCAATTTGCTTCAAGTGGATTAAAACAATTTTATCACTAACACCGCAGCCTGCAGCTAACTCGGATGTGGTTTGCGATGGATCCGCTTCCACAATAGCCTTCAATTCTTCATAATCAACTTTGGTCTCCGGCCGTCCACGGGGCTTGTTCTGCAGGTCGAAATTTCCAGAACGAAAACGTTGGAACCAAAAACGCACTGTGTTTTCTTTTGCGGCACCGTCGCCATACACATCATTAATCCTTCGAGCCGTTTCTGCAGCACTGGTGCCACGGTGGAACTCGTACTCGTAAATAACGCGATATTTCAAGTTTTTCATTTTGTAAACTGAGTGACGCAAAGAAAAAAACAATTGAGGAAAAAATAAATGAATTATAATTTTCAAAACACAAATATATGAGTAAATAGCTGTATAAATTTGGATTTGGAATTCCTAACCAAAGAGAAGATATTTGAGATCAAATTTGCCTGTACGGCAAAACGCCAATTTCATATGTAAGGACCTAATATTATTATCTGATGGAGGCCACATTGAAAAAGATACAGTTTTTTGGAGTAAAATAAATATTTCGCGTATTTTTAGATCAAATTTTGTATATTTGACATTTATTAATAAAAAAATTGACATTTTTCAAAGCAAGATGGTAATCTGGGATGTAATACGAAAATATAAAATATGATTTTTTACAATTTGAAATGTAATTTATGAATATTAGTCAACTTGTCTCTAGGCACGTTTTTTTTAATAACAAGAATTAATCTACTTATAATTAAAAAAAAAAACATATTTATGTATTCTTATTAGTGATTCGTGAGCTATCAAAAAGAGATTTCTCGTTGTTTTAATATTAATGGAACAATGAAATCTCGCAAATAATCTTCACAAAACACTTTCCGAGCTTACGCTACAATCTCATAAAAGTTTTAAGTGTTAACTGGAGTTTTAAAAAATAAACATCAACTTTGCGAACAGAGAAACAAGCTTTGCATTAATATAAAATTGAGTAAGACGAAGTTGAAGCCTTCGGATGAATGCTGGTTGCCCGTGTTGTGAAGTAAATTTGCATTTACAATACTTGCTGCACTTTGAATACTAACGCGCAATGTTCGATAAGTTCACAGAAGAACCTCGGTGAAATTTATGAACTTGCTAATGATTTAACTATGTTTCTTGAAAAAGTATAAAAATGACCCAGATTAAGCTAGGAGAGACAACAAAAAAATGTATTTGAGAACAGAGTGGGTCTGGACTGGTCGACTAGAGCCGAAGCAACGCAAAACAGGGGATCATGGAAGCACCTTGTCGAGTCTTTGGACCCCCGACCCTACTAGGACAAGGGGAAGAAGACGATGATGATGATGATGAATTATACAAAACAACGTGGTTTGTACCACCTCTGTGCATTTTAATTTCTTCTTCTTCTTTTGTTAGATCTTGATCTGTATTGACCGGTCAGTCCTCGTCTTGTGACGAGAACGTCCAGCTATCTCTCCATCTCTTTGGTGGTCTCCCTGGCGGTCGGAATCCCTCTGGGATCCCGCACATCACGGCTCTGGAAAGTCTCGTCTAGTCCGTTCTCTCGACATGGTCCCCCTCCAGAAACGCCTTCTCTGCCTGCTCCATCTTACAATGTCTTCTATGTCGCAGGTTCTGCGGATTTCCGCATTGTGTACCCTGTCTTTTCTAAATCCAACTATGTCAATTAAATTTGCATTTCTCTGGCATGGAACTGAACCTCAGTATCTTGATAAAACTAAAAATGATTAAAAATTTATCGAGAAATTTGTATAAAAATACATGACCAAGTCTTAACAACTCAACACATGACATGTTAACACCACAATTTGAGAAATTATTGAATTATTCAGAAAGAGCCTTATTTATATATATTTAATTAATCAAATTGATTTTTTTTAAATTAATGATTTAATATTATATATTGTCATCAGGAATTTCAGAGCAATTATTGGTGAGAAAGTCGGTTAAATATTGATAACACGATTCGCCAATGACAGAAATGTTAAACTTTATAAAAGCGTATAAAATAGTTTAATATTAATAATGTTTGCAAACCTTTTAATTAAAAGCTTGAAAATTTTTACTAGGGGTAACTATTTAAAAAATACGAGATATATTGAGAGGTACCTTCAAAATGAGTATGAATCTTTTTAATTTCTAATCGAAAATGCCTCAGATCTATCGGTACTTCAAGGTAGAAAATTTAACAAAAAAATTTAACAAAAAAGTTATAACGTGCGATATTTTTCTAACGCTTAAATTTATAATTAAAAAATTTAATTGGAATAGGTACCCACTGAATAAATATGTTCTACGTTAAAACCAACACGTTTGTCGATTCCCTGAAATTGACATAAATCTAATTGGATTGCTTCCTCTGCTTTGGGATATTCATTTTATTATTAAGGAAGCAATAACATAAAAATGGATATTTATTTCCCTATTTTTGATTGGGCTATTAATATGTTGTGCTACTTACTAACATGAAATTCGTCTAGAATATCGAGAATTATTAGTTAATATAATATTTTCGCAGTCTCCAATCTACTCATTTTGACTTTGCTAATTATTGTGGCTAGAATATAGCGTTTGGCAGTTAATAAAAGGACTTTAAAATATTCTTCATATTGTGATTAGAAATTCATGGCACTGCGTGTTGATGTAGAATAATAATGTTTTTTCGGTCATTGAAGCGACAAAACAAAAAGAAAAACAAAAGAAGTAAATCACATGGAGGAAGGACTAGAAATACTTCAGGATTAAGGAGAAATAAAACAAAAATAGTTAAAACGAGGACATTTTAGTCTGATCTTGAAATTTTGATGCATTAAATATAAGTATTGGAATATCCACCATAAATATAACTACCTCAATAATCATCACGCTGTTTTTCCGTGGGGGTAGGCAGATTTGATTGAACGCACACCACTAGGCCTCAACCACATTTATACATGTTCTCATGCACGCTCATCGATTGCCTATAGCTTTTAAGAGGCCATCCTCCAAAATCTGTTTTTGCCTGCAAAATATGGTAGTGCCAGGTCTTTCGTGGACACCCTCTGTTCCTGCTGCCTTCAACACTTGCCTCATTTTATTTAGTATCCTCTCCTCACTCATACATTTCACATGATCAAAACATCTCAGAGACTCTTGCTTTATTCTATAATATTTACTTATCTTCTTTGCATTAATTTCTAATTTGTTATTTCTATATCGAACACAGATTTTCTACATATGCGCCCGCTTTTTTACTGCATTCAGTCTACTTTCATTCCTTTTTTGTCAATTTTAGGCTTCACTTACATACATAAGAATTGGCACCAAAGCTCTACTATGAATAGCTAGCCTTGCTTCATGCGGTCACTAAGACGCTTGTGTTGAAAATCTTTGGTCGATAGAGTAAGGAATGAACAAATTAGACGTGAGTGCAATACTGGCTGTAGTGTGGTAGATAGAATAAAGAAAGGAGTGCTGAGATGGTTTGGTAATGTGGAACGTATGAACGAGGAAAAGATGGTTAAGAAAATATATGAGGTGAGTCTTGAAGGCAACAGGAATAGAGGGTGTCCGCGAAAGACATGTATGATCAGATACAACAAGTGTTTGAGGATGGCCCCGTTAAAAGCCGCAACAACCGTAGAACTTGTATGTGAAGATGTATAAATGTGGCCGAAGCAAAAGTAGTGCGCCAGGATAGAATATGTGGCGTTCAATCCTCTCTGCCTACCTCTGCGAGGAAACGGCGTGATAGTTAGTTAGTTACACACTACCATTGGCCATAATGGCGTTCAGGGCACCAATTATCATATTTTAAGCAGCCACCCTACGCTCAACATCCTTCTGAACCTCGCCTTGCCGAGTAAATATAAATAAATACACAAACTCGTTAACTTGTTTTAACTGGTCAGCATTACATCACATTTAGTCGCTCTTTCGTCTGTTTAGAACATTATTACTTTTGACTTGGATTCACTCATCAGAATACAAATTCATCAGAAGTTCGCTATCCATGCGTACATCCTGGTTACCAGGTACTGCAGTTTGGTGTTTATATCATGAAGAGGCGAATCTTTAGCTTCTTCTAAAATGTTTCTTGGTTCTTCATGAAACGCAGCACTGGAGGTAGCTGATTCCACATAACTGGACCCGCAATGCTGAAAGGACGTTCCGCAAAAAAAAAAGTGCAAACATCCAATATAGATATATTTTTTAAATTTATCTAAGCGTTATTGATCAATTTTTCGGATACAAAAATAATGATAAACCTAAAAAAGTTCATTGTGACGTGTTAGAAAGTCAGCGAGAAAAAATTCTATCTTCAACTCGATGGACCGACTTTTTATTGCAATGGCTAACCGAACTGCAAGCTTCAATTATAACGCGATATAAATTGTCATATTTAGAAGGGTATATTTATTTACTTTTTTTTTTGGCACAACATCAAAAGAATTAAAAGGGGAATAATCGTGATCCATGAGTAACTCAATTTATTTTTGTATAAAACTGTTAGATAAGAAAATATCTTAAACCATAATATAATTTCTTAGTAAATATTTTTTTATCATTTTTGCATAGCCTTCTAATTTTTTTGTTAGTTCTTAAAATTCTGTAGTAGAGAATATTGGCACCTCTTGTAGAAAAAATAAAATATATAATTTAAAAAAAAACTGCGATGCCATTAAATTAAACTAATTTTACATTCGTAAAAAACTTTAAGAACTTGGTGACTCACAAATAATTTCCAGTTTTAAATTGGCACGTTTTCTATCGCATTACATTCATGTATTTCAAACAAAACTTTTCATTTTAATTACTGTCAAGGCTATTAAATGTAAATTACTTGACGTAAAGCTAAAAAGCTTTTTGTGGAAACAACAGCTATGCCGATTTTAAAACAAAAATGCATAAATCGAATTTTATGAATGTATTTCAGCATCTGGTTTACAAAGCCCAACTACATATTATGACATATATCGAAAAGGTAGTGAAGTTCATCTGGTTTACTGATAAATATGACCATAAAAGGTATATTATATTTTAATTAATAATTTCCTTTACCGGTACATATGAGTATATTTCTTATTAGGGGTCACACCTTACCGAATGAATAAAAAAATTGGTGTTTTTATTATTCTTTATACTCTTGCAAATATTAAAAAACGTAAATACTGAAAATTTTGATTCCATTGATAAGTTACACTTATATGTAACGGCGTGTTAAAAAGCAGTTCCGCGCGCAAGCACTGCAGTTTTGCAATAATTTGTAAAAAAATTATGATGTATTTAAGTGTTTATCTAAGATCCTTCTTACCCTTATATAGGGAGTCTCTCAACATTGTTAATTGATAGTACCTATTCTTAATAAATCATGTCTCAGGTTAAAATAATTTTTGTTGACGGTCATCTATCATAACAAACAGTTTATTTTAGTTTACAGCTTGTTAAAAAATTGTATAAATATTTTAAGAAATAGGAATAAAACCAAAATATTAGGTCCTTACATATGAAATTGGCGTTTAGTATGGGAGGAACATAAAGCCGATTTTTTTTATTATAATATATTTATTTAATCAAAGTATGTACCATTGCTATCTATGCACTTTTTCCATCTCATAGGTAGTTCATCGATCCCTTTACTTAAAAAACCATTCGGACGGGAATCAATAAAATCTTTGAAGGCGGTTTGGACTGCCCCATCGGAGTTGAATTTTTTCCTTTGCAAGAAGTTATCCAAATTTCGAAAAAAATGGTAATCCATTGGGGCAAGGTCCGGAAAGTACGGTGGATGTCTTAGACATTCCAATTGAAGCTCCTCTAATTTGGTAGCCGTTTGTTGTGCAGTGTGTGGTCTAGCGTTATCATGAAGCAGCAGTGGCCTAGAGCGATTAACCAGCCTCGGTTGTTTAGCAGCTAGCTTTTCCATCATGGTTTGCAGTTGCTGACAATAGACATCTGCCGTAATCGTCTGGCCAGATTTAAGGAAACTGTAGTGAACGACACCAGCACTAGTCCACCAAACGCTCACAAGTAACTTTTTTGGAGTCAATTTTCGCTTGAAGCATGGTTTGCCTGGTTCGGCAGGGTTCAGCCACTGCGATGAGCACTTCCGATTATCGTACAAGATCCACTTTTCATTACAGGTAATGATTCGATTTAAAATCCCTTCATTATTGTGCCGGTTGAGTAATGCAACGCAGCAGTCAACGCGCGTTTGTTGATTGCTTCACTCAATTCGTGAGGTACCCACCTTTCAAGCTTTTTCACCTTACTAATTTGCTTCAAGTGGATTAAAACAGTTTTATCACTAACACCGCAGCCTGCAGTTAACTCGGATGTGGTTTGCGATGGATTCGCTTCCACAATAGCCTTCAATTCTTCATTATCAACTTTGGTCTCCGGCCGTCCACGGGGCTTGTTCTGCAGGTCGAAATTTCCAGAACGAAAACGTTGGAACCAAAAACGCACTGTGTTTTCTTTTGCGGCACCGTCGCCATACACATCATTAATCCTTCGAGCCGTTTCTGCAGCACTGGTGCCACGGTGGAACTCGTACTCGTAAATAACGCGATATTTCAAGTTTTTCATTTTGTAAACTGAGTGACGCAAAGAAAAAAACAATTGAGGAAAAAACAAATGAATTATAATTTTCAAAACACAAATACATGAGTAAATAGCTGTATAAATTTGGATTTGGAATTCCTAACCAAAGGGAAGATATTTGAGATCAAATTTGCCAGTACGGCAAAACGTGAATTTCATATGTAAGGACCTAATATAATAATTTCGTTTTCTGTCTGTCTTTCGGTAACATCAAATTACGTCCGTATTTTCGTTCGAATTTACAGCTAAGAAAATAAACGCGGTGATGCGGTTTAAACGGGCCAGCAAAGATAAACAATTGCTATCGCCGCCTTTCCGTAGACTGTCAAAAATATACTATATAATATATAAAATTTTACTAGGGCTTAGCAAAGGTGAGAACCATTTCATATTCCGTGATTTTTCATGGGGGTATAGTAAGTAACATAATAAAAACTATCCCTAGAAAACCAAGTTTTTATTATACTCCCTTTCTCATTTGTATTGTTTCCAATTTGATATTCTATCAACACATTCCTCTTGCTTTAAGTTCATGTGGAAAATCTATTCCATGTATATTATTATCCTTAAAACTTATAGAATATTGAAAACTTGGTAAAAGTAAAAATTTGTATAGGGCGGCACGATGTCGGTGAAACCGTCTGATCGGACCCATTGCTCGAGTCAGACTAATTGAAACAGGTTTCGCGCCTTCTCCACGAGTCGGGCTCCTTTTTCATTTGTGTGGTTTCCAATTTGGAAAAACCGTTAAAATTTAGAAAAATCAAAATTTATACTATAAATAAAAAAAATTGAATGAAAATTTATTAGATCATTTTTATCGTCGTCACAAATCTGCCTGCGAAGTTTCAGCTCGATTGGATCACGGTAAAAGGGTTAAAAATCGATCAAAAGTTTTTTCGGCAGACAAGCCGACAAGCAGACGCTACGAGTTAAATGAAAGGGAGTAAAAAAATGTTAAACCATTTCTCGATTGATCACAAAGGTATGAGAAATTGATGAAGTTCGCATCCAAAAAAGAAAAAGCTTCCTCCAGAACCGAGTTCGGCTGCCAAGAAACTAAAAAATAAAAAAAATCAAGCGATGTTTCATACGATAAATTTTGTTTTTAAGACGTGGTGACTATTGATCAATTTTTCGGACACGGAAAGGTATAAAATCTGAAAAAGCTATATTTTTCAGTTTACTGCTATTTTTTTCAGGTTTTACCGAGTGTGTAGTTTATAAAGTTTATTGGTAGTGATATAATATTTTTATAAACTGGCTCCCGTTAAAGGGTTTTTTGTAGTGTGTAATAAATAGTAAATATGATTAATATGATTACAATTTATGTATAAAGTGTAAATTTATCTTATTTACAAGTGTTACAGTAGCTTAAGCGAGAACGTAAGCATTTTTGTAGTGTGTAATAAATAGTAAATATGATTACAATTTATGTATGAAGTGTAAATTTATCTTATTTACAAGTGTTACAATTACTTAAGCGAGAACGTAAACATTAAAAACACTTTAGTGTTCATAGAATTCAACCTAAAATTACTAAAAAAATTTTATTAAACCAATTTTTGTCTAAATATAAATGGTTCGAATATTTAAACGAGTTTATCACAAAATATCTTTTCTGATAGCTGCATGATAACTCGAATGGTTTTATACCTCAAAATATTTCTGTGTATCGTTTGTCGAACCATATTTTAAAATTTTGATCCAAAAAAATTTTATGAGCATTTCAACACCAACATTTTCCATAAAATGAGGTAATTTTAATTAAAATTGTCAAAATTAATAAAAATAAATTTGCTCGACACGCAATATTAGTAACCCTTTTTTTAATAATATTTCACAAAGAATTACGGATTCATTGATATTTCAAAGAAATATCATGGAGACACTGATTTTTTCAACAGGACCTTAAAAGTGCTCATGATATACACATACCGTCACAAAATCAGTAGGTAAATGAAACCAGTAATTAACTATCGATTTATTATTTTAATAAATTCACAAAGTTACTTGACACTATCTAAATCGGAGCTCCGTTCTTAAATTCACAATAAAACGAAATTTACACTTGTCAAAGTCTTCTACGCGTATCTAGAAAATCTGATTCGTTGGTTTGTATCGCTCTGATTAATGTAAAATACTTTTCACACGTAGGTAGGTACTTTATTGATTTACTGGCGCTGGAACACACATGTGCTAGCAACGTACTTAGTCGCCACCGCAAGGCTTCGCTCTAAGTTTCTATTGATCGCCGAAACGTCAATGTAATCAACAAAATACGCCGCGCGCATATTTGCTTCCTTTTATACAAGAAATGTTAGATTGTGAAATGTTCGATGAGCTTCCCCATATTTCCAGTAGCTTTTTTTGTATTTCCAGCAATTACGAGAATAACCCGGCTGATTCCAGACTCGTGTGGACCGTTTGAGAGAATTTGATGGTATGTAACTCTATCATCTCGCGACAATAAATAATTTTAATAAAAAATTTTGTTTGTTTTTATCCTTTCACTAAATTTTTAATAATTTTTTAACAACGTGAATAGAAAGAATCCGAGTGCCAATCTGAATTCAATTCTAGAAATTTTTAACATTTCTAAAATTTCAGGAAAATATTACAATTCGCGTTTAATTTTCTTCATTCAGACAAGTAAAGTAGAATAGTTGCAGAAGCAACCTGCACTAAAATTAGATCAGGCCTGCATGATGACACTTATTATATATTTTTTCACTTATTATGTTTTGTTTTTTAAGGTTAAGTAGAGATTTTTTTAATATCATTTTTTTTCTGGAGGAAAATCAATTAAATGATTTGTGTATAATGAAAATCTCTAGTCGGAGAGTGAAATCTGTTACATTCTCAAGTAAAAAAATTCAATAAATCTCTACATCGTAGACGTTATCTGTTAGAATCTTGCAGTATCCACTGATTGAGAATAAGCTATAGAATGTCAGCTTCACCTTGACTTTGCATCTTTTTTTAAAATTTCTTTTCCTTTGCTCTCCTATAAAGTTCGAAATAATCACTAACACCCTTTTGGATTTCTAGCTTCAATATGATCTGTAGTAATCTTTTCAATGTGGTAAGACAAATATTGAAAACATTCATATTGATAAAATTATCATTGAATGCTTTGCATGATTTATGTGTAGTCAGGGTGGCGTACTCTAAAATAAACACCCTTACACCCTTAATACACAATTCCTAACTATATTTTCACTCTTTAAAAAATCTACCAATCCCCTTCGGTAACCGACTGCCTACGATGTTTATTTTATTTTTGCTGCATATTCACGTAGTATAAAAAAATGGAATTCAAATATTCATTGAAAAATTCATTTTTATGAATGGCTCATTTTCATTAACAACTCGGTGAGAGGAATTTATTGCATCAAATGGGTCATATTTTACAATTAAATTTAAACGAAAAGTGCACATTTTATCGGTGTAGTTGCAATTTTCAGAACATATCGTTTCTTAATTAAATCTGTGTTGGATTAAATGCATCCATTATTGAACCTCAGTGAAATGTCTATTAAATAAAAAAAAATCTGTAATTTGAATTTTAAGTGACATATTTCATATAAAAGTTTTAAAATGTTTCTTATCTACCGAATCACGCATTCACATGAAACTGCAAACGTTGTGTTACCCTGGCTCTTTTAAATTTTAAAATTAAAATTTATAGTCTAATGATTGTGTGCATATCTCGCGTATGTACCTATGTGTTATGTGCACAGTTGACTAAGAAGGAATGATATTGAAAAACAATTATTGCCTGACGTTTTTCTTCTTGGATAATTTGAAGGTAAGTATTATGAGATATGAGTATTACCGCGTAGCTATTTTTAGCGAAATTTAAAATAAATTAAATTTAAATAAATATTATTATTATTACGTTCTACGGGTTAAGTATTTTTATGTGTTACAGCTCTTTCGGCTTGTAAGGCCATTATCAAACAGTCAGATACTTAATATACCAAAAAAAAATTATTTATAATTATATGATATTGGGTAGAATCGGTGAATGTTTCGCTTTGTAAAGTGATCTCTTAAACCTGAAAAGACCGGTCGTAAGCTCTTTGGATACCCTGTAAAAGTCCTTCATTATATATATATATATATATATATATATATATAATTACAGTCCTTTCTTTGTGAAATATCTATAATTTATGTTGATTACTTATTGTTCATCATGTTTGGTTGACAGAGTTTTTATATCAAGCGCAGTTTCAACAAACAACTCCAGTTTGCCGATCGATCATCGTGCTTAACAAAGACGAATGTGGAGAAGCTGTCAAGCTACTATAAGTTTTAAGTAGACGTATGTATGCCGATATACGGATTGTTAGATGGTTTGATTTGAACATTGTCATTATTTTCTTTATAGAAAAAACATGAAAATTTTACGGCACACAAGGGAAATTGAAAAAATACTAATGTGTGCGATACTGCGACAGAATATTTGGTATCGTTATTACGAAATGTACAATTACCTTTTTGCCCAAATTCTCTTTGTATTGCATAAAACTGCACTGAATGAAATACATTCATTTGTACAGTGATGCACGCAGTGGCTTGCCAGTGACGCAGTGTTTCAGCTAAAATATTGTTTGTTCTTCTTCCTTTATGTAGGCAATCCGCCCTTAGAGGATGATTTGTGCCATTTAACTAAATACATTAAGGCAGCGTTCGTGAAAATAAATATAGTAAATCAGAGATTAACACTCCGACTCTAAAAAAATAAGAGAGAACTGGTTGGAGGAGCTGATCTCTGTGGAGAAATTCAAGCCCATGTTAACAAGGTAGAGGAAATCTCTGGTGCTCTCTGAAAAAATCTTAAAGCAATTTAACAAAGAAGGTGACACATATTGGCATTAAGCTGAACCTTAGCCTTGATCAGCTTACTGCAAAAGGAATTTGGGCTCCGACATGGGCAGGCATGGTCGAGGGTCTACTCCTCCAAAGCACACTTACATATTGGGTTGTCTACTAAATTCAGCCATATTGTTTTGTTTAACGTATTGTATTCAATTTTACAGTAGATAGATAAAATCATTACTGTAAATACTTACTGATATAACAAAATAATGAAGATCCCAAATACAATATCATATTATAATTATTCATCAAAAATTTTAATATTTTAACACAACCATTTACTAATTATTGTCGCTGAAAAAACGACCAAGGATTCCAAAATAGACAAAAACAACATCCCCATAATACATGCTGATTGTTGAATATCTGAGAATCTTTGACAGCTATGCGGGTTGCTTTTCAAAAGCTGTCAGGTAAACTTAAAAAGTTCGCTTCAAAGTGAACTCTAACAAAACAAAACATTCTACAAATAGCGCGATTAACAAGTGTAATTGTGGCATGGCTTTGTATTTCTTTTGTGAAAATGGCATATTATCTCGACTGATGAACATGCTTATTGAAACATGGTAATTTAGTTAAATAAATAAGTGATTCAAGACAAGCATTATTTTGTGATGTATATTGAATATAAAAGAATACGATCGTGAATTAACTATGAGTTTGTTTTTAGAAAAGAAAATATTATTGTTTCAACAATTTTGTGACCAACTTTGTGGAAGTCTATTATAATTAACTTTTTAAAACAATGAAATATAACACAACGTTGCTTTCTTCGCAATTTAACACTTTAATAAATTAGAAATTATAACGTTTTCGGCACGTATTTTTAATATTTATTAAAGTTAATTAAAACATTGTTAACAAAATTAAACAAGGTTAATTTCAGTAAAATATTCTTCTTGGCAAACATACTACAAACGTATACTATGTCTGTAGGTTCATTATTCAAAATTCAGTATCCACAGTACAAATATACAATATGACATTCATAAAATCAATAAAACTATTTTGAATATCCAATATTAAAATGAAGAAGAGTGAATAATTTTTTATATTCATATTTACTTATAACTCCATAATAGAAGATGAGACTAAATAACTGAATCGAAACATGTCGAAAAAACACAACAAAAAAAAAAAATTTAGAAAATCACTAAGATGTAGATGGACCGCGAGGGTCGCAAAATCAGGTACTGTTTGTTAGCTTATGTTTGTGTAGCTTTAAAGTATCTTCAAGTTTGTGTTTACTGGGGTATTATGCCGTGTTGTTACGACCTTTCGGGCCGACGTTTCGGATCCCATTGCAGGATCCATCATCAGGGCTGATGTCATGACATCAGACGACATCAGATGACATCAGCCCTGATGATGGACCCTGCAATGGGATCCGAAACGTCGGCCCGAAAGGTCGTAACAACACTGCATAATACCCCAGTAAACACAAACTTGAAGATTCTGAGTGGCCGTGAAAACCTAAGAACATTCTTAGCTTTAAAGTAATCTTCAAGCCACTGACTATATCAAGAATATTTTGAGTATGTCCAAATTTTTCAAGAACTACATTTTATTCCCAGGAGGATTACATTAATCAAGATATATTATAGATGTCTCATAGAGACGAAACTATATTTTTATATGGGAAAGTAGGTATGAAAGTCTTTTTGGGTGTTCATAGGACTTACGACCTATCATACGGCTGGCTTAAGTTATCACCTTACACAACGTAATTTTCACCATTTCTACCCATGATAGACGACCCCATTTAAATTTTTTTTGGAAGTTGTATAATATGTTTATAACTCACACAACTTGATTCGTATGTAAGTTATATTTTTACTCTGCCACCTGCAGTCCAAAAATACCTACTTTCCCATAAAAAAATATATATAGCTTCAAAAAAATAGTCAGAATATATTATAGATGTCTCTGTGAGACATGTATTATATACATATCTTGACCACTGAGTATAATGTTTAACCTCTGTACCTACTTTTTCAATTGTGTAGATAATTTAAACAAAAAGCTTCCGCGCTTTCAAAAGTCGAGGTCCCCTGCCTTCGGCATTCATGACTGAACGCTCCGCTGCCTTCGTGCCGCCCGTAGCTTCAAACAAGGAATATGACGTCATTATAAACAACTTATTTAAAATGCGTCATCATATCTGAATTTATAATGGACGATAACGACATGGGAAAACAACGAGTACATTCCGAATCGTCACCATGGCGACTGGGGCTGGTGATTCTGCCTTTAATATCGCTGAAAAATTCTCTCTTGTTTTACAATCTGGGTCACGGCTGTAATAAAGAGGATGTATTCTCCTGTTTATTCCATTGCCGTTTCGCATTCACACCGAAGTTACGATCATAATACAATCATATTTATGGATGAAAGAACTCGGGATAGAGCTCGGAGGCTAAGTGTTAGAGGACATCGCGTGCACTCGGTACATCTGCATAAATATATAACCTAACTTTACGCTTTAAATATTTACATATGAGAGCGTCATATTAAAAAACGTAAGAGAGTTAAAATATCACATGAATATTGAATTATGCTTAAATTTTCAACATTTATTCATATTTATATTGTGCTATCTAGGGAATCCAATCCTCGGATCCCAGCCCAATTAACAGTATGTTTGAATAAAAATAATCCAGAAAAATTCACAATAAACATTTTAGATTAATAAAGAGGCATCAATGTAAAATAAAGATAGATTTTATAAAGGAAATGATACAATCGATGCGTTTCTATTGATTTGGGCATACTATTCATATTAATTGCTTCAGATTTAAAGTAATTATTTGTCAATCTTAAACATTTATTTATTGTAAATACAAATATAGTCGTTATGCAATTTTGTGCAGTCTGTATGCTGTAAGTACCTAACAATTAATAACTTGTTTGTTATTTTAAAGATAATACTTAATTCAGTTACTCAATTCTGATTAGATTAATTTAAAACAATACATGGGTACCTACTCCGACTTATATTTATGACTTGCAGATGGTGTTCAACGCAATTTTCTCCGTATATTTAGATTTTTTAATTAGAAAAAGAATATAAAAATTTCAGGCCAATTATATTGAATGTGAACATAAGTTATATTGCTTGCATTGCCTAAGTAGGCTGTCAGGGTCAGCTCATTTTGTTTGCAGGCTGTATCTTTTTCGTATTCTAGGTTCAATGTATTGCTTTCATCCAGGCCAATTCTCTGTAGTGTTTTGGAGCATTGAGTCATCGAGGAGTTTTTGGTCTTCCTCTGGATGACTGTCGATGAAGTTTCATAGATATTGCCTGCTTCACCGTGTGGTCTGGTGGTCTCCGTCTATCCTATCTCAACGGTCGTTCCTTCAGCTTACGTCCATTTATTCCAAATAAAGCATAAGTTATGTTCATTAATTCAAAATAAAGAGAACAAAAGCTGTGATCTGAACATCTGATGGTTGGTGATTTGGGCCCCATTTCTGGACAAGTGATATGAAAATAGGAAGTTGGTCCTATTTTCATAACACAAGCGATTAGCTTATCTTAAAAACTGTAAAGAATATTGATGCAACACACATTTCGTCTTCGTATCTCTAGTAAAAAAATATACAGCAAATTATTGAATATTGTATTTTTCTATATTTTTTACAAAGTCATTCCACTATCCTACAACTTCTTCGATGCCTCTACAAGTAACATATGGAAATAAATATTTTAAACGTATAGTCTAGTATAGTCTACGTAGTAAAATAAATATTTTAAATTATTTTTATAGCGAGTGGAGAGGGTGGAGAGTAATGTGGGACGGGAGTAGAAGGGAAGATAAATTGTATGAATTAGTTTGGGTGCGGTTGTGTAGATATTGTTTGTTTTATGTCTCTTATCGTTGAGTTGAACATATCAATGTGGTTAGTTTGTGTTAAATGAATTTGTGGATCTGTACATAAAGGAGTTTTGTTCTGAGTTGGTCTTGCAAAGAGGAAGATGAAAAGTATGTGAATGTCTATTATTACGAGTTGGGATGTGGAAAGATATTCGTTGAAGAAGTTCCGGACTATCATCTGGATTGTGTGTTATTTTGAATAACATCACCATCATAATCAATAATCATCATATAAGAATGTATAATTCTAAAAGGATATTCGTAGAATTTATTAAAAATTTATACTTTTTATAAAATGAATGGTAAATATATGTGAAAAAAATGGTGGTAGCGGGGAAATTTTCATTTGAAGAAATAAAAAGGAATTTCACAGAATTGCACTCTACGTATCCGGCGAAGTTGGTTTAAATTGATGAAACATAAAATAATTTTCCATATTAAATACAAATGAAAACTATAGAACTGAAAAAATTGCGTATTTTATATGTGAAAAAAGTGAATTAAAATGGATATAATTGTATAAGATAAGAATAAATATTTATCATTCATAAATTCACTTTTTTAAAGCAAATAATTTAACTGTCAAATTTCACAAAGTAATATAAATTGAATAAAAAACTACGTAAAAGTTGTACTAAGTGCTATTTTCTTTTTGTAAATACAAAATTTACATATCCGAATTAAAAATTATTTCAATATTTTTGCGGAAATCAGCTGACCGAGAGTTGGTGAAGAATTTTTAATTAAATATATATTTTTAATAACGCAGTCTACTATTCGCATATTAACAAAGCACGATCCTTCCCTGAGTTTTTCTCTCCAAAATGAAAAAATAAAGATTGTCGTTAGGATAGAAATTGGATTTAATTTCTTAATTAATAAAATTTTATTATGTGTAATTTGTATTGAAAGAACTTTGAATAAAATTTAAACTCAAGAATATTGTGGGTTTTATATTTACTCATACCTACAACAAATTATAAAATAGACCTTTCAGGAAAATTATAAAATCAGTAACGTATATTGATTTCTGTGTTGTAGAATATAAATATTACAAATAACAATAATACAATTTTTTTAAATATATAAATTTATTAATTGCATTTATATATACATCTTATTAAAAAGTATTTTCCAGTATGTCTCTCATAGGGATGAATTCATAATTAAGTAGCAACATTTTTTTAAAGAATGAAAACATATATTTTTTTTAAATTTACGTGTGTAGTAGTAATAGACAGCTTATACAAATATAAATAAGAGGATAGTTATCAGTAAAGACGCAAATTTTAATGGAAATTCATTAGAGTGAAACTAAAAAATGAATTCAAATTATTAATCGTGTCATAGTTTGATGGTAATTACTTTTGTTTTGATCATTTATAGGTTACTTTGCTATTTTATATCATCCAACTGAAAGTTTATTGTCGCTTAATTTCAAATGAAATATATGATTTATGAATACATTGTTTTAATTTAACAATTTAACTAAAAATATGAAGAAACTTTTGTGCAACAAAGAAAAGAAATAAAAAAGATTTTCGATGTCAAATACATTATACAATTTGCAGAAATTTTGTACCGAATGTTATGTTCGTTAAGTCTCGCATAATTAGGACGTGGAAATTTGTACATTACTCCACAATTTGAGATTAATTTATTGATGGATAAAATATTGATGCGATTTAGCTGTACGGATGGTAAGGCACTTCAAACCTTTGAAAATTAATTTTCTACAAATTACTTAAATATATATATTTAAATTTTTTAAACAGTAATAAAAATATATAGCAAATATTTTTTTTTTTATATATCAAAAATTCACAGAGATACAATGATAGTTTAAAACACCGACAAACCGATGGTAGGAACTCCGCATTTTTTAATGTTCGTTGACCGCCATTTTTCAAACAATTTTACGAAATACGGTTGATTTTGTTGTTAATTTATATCAGATATTGCTATTTATGTTTATTTTTATAGAAATTTAAAGCACAATAATATGAGACAATATTAACTTAAAGTAAATATCATTTCAATATGTATTCTCGTGAAATAAGTAAAAAACTCCTGTTGCATTTTTACTTTCTGAAATCCTTCAGCCCAAAAACGGCCTGGGCGGTGTGCCCTCATCATATATAATGTCAAGTTTTATTGTCAATGACATTATGACAGGAATTCATAGAAATGACAATTCCTACAGTTCTGAATACCAGTGAAGCATTTTGGTATACATGCGTGCAGAAAACGCAGATTAACAGTAAAGCCCGATTTAACTGTAACTGTTTGCGGATATTTTATACTATGTATGTTTTTAATGGTGATGTACCGTATGTTTTTCCGAGAAATGATTCTTGACGTTTCGTTGAATTCTTATTCAACGTCACCAGGAGGACGACCTTTACCCGCGGAGGTAGAGAGCGGACTGATTTCTTAAGGTCTAAAGGTCGTCCTCCTGATGACGTTGAATGAGAATTCAACGAAACGTCGAGAATCGTTTCTCGGAAAAACATACGGTTCGTATAAAATATCCGCAACGAGTTACAGTTAAATATGTCTAACGACCATAATAACAACCTTAACTCTTTAGTAAAGCCCGAATTCAGAGTCAGTACTTAAATGATTTAAAAGTTAAGGTACGCCTTAAAATAATTATGGATTTTTTTCCTTTTTTAACCCTTTTCCCGTGATCCAATCGAGCTGAAACTTTGCAGGCAGACTTATGGCGACAACAAAACTATCTAACAAATTTTAGTTTTTTAAATTTAATAATTATACCTAGTATAATTTTGGATTTTTCGAAATTTTTTATTACTCCTTTTTGTAGCTTCGCCCGACTCAAGCCCGACGCGTGGGGTAGGCACGAAACCTGTTTAAAATAGTAAATGAGAAAGGGAGTATAATGAGAACTTGTTTTTATGGGTTAGTTTTTTTACTGTTTTGATGAAAATACCGCCTCAAGTGCCTACCGTATTGCTGCTAAATCTTTGTATATTTAGCCAAAGTACGAGAAAGTCTGACTTTTAAAATTTTGGGTATGACCTTGTCTCTAAAATCAACGAAGCCTGATTCTTGAGACCGTCTCTGTTTTGTACATGTTTAAACAGAAGATTGAGTCGTAAATTAAAAACAGTTGAGCTAAATAATTTTTTAATGTCTTTTTTGCTCCTGTCAGGGCGAGCATAGGATTTTCAGCCAGATTTGACTATCAAACAAAATTTCGAGATTAATGAAAAAAAAAACCGCTCTCAGATACACATTTTTATTTAAAATTTATATATCTGTAATAAAACAAGAAATACGCTAGTACTGGATTTTTGGAGCATAAATATATTTGAATATATAATTTTTAGCAGCGTGTTGTATCCGCACTAGGCAGAGCTGATCTACATAAAACAGAATTCTAGGAAATGTATTATATTTTTATGACGAAATATTCCCCTGAAGTATGGAAGAGTATGGGTTCCAACAGTATGAGATGAAATTGGTAGTTGTATTACTTTATCACTTTATTTATTTGGTTTATTTAGATGGATCAGAAAATGTTAATTACGTGGGAATTAAACTGAAATACAATATTACTATATATATTATATCATTAGTTATGTAATAAATAAAAATTGATAACTTGTTAAAAATGAGCATGAATTAAAAGATTTTTTTACCGGTATAATAGGCCATCTTATTCTTCTTCTTCACTGCCGGACTTAGGCCTCTTCTATACCCTTCCATCCTGTGTTTGCTTGTTGTAGCCATTTCTTCGCTACACGATTCATAATATACACTACTCTAGTTCTACGCCTAATATCATCAATTCTTATTCTCTTAAGCTTGTATCAAGCATGAATCTCTCCATGAATTGTTGAGTGCCTTTGAGCTTTTCTACACTTTTTTTTGTAAGAGTCACCGTCTCCACGCCATACATTATCACTAGCAGTATGCACGATTCGAAAGCTTTTTAAACTGGGGATCTCTTTGTTTTCGAAAATATGTTTGAATTTTGCCAAAAGCAGCCCAGCTCATACCTATTCGTGTACAATAGGCCATAAGACCTAATCACTGAACCGGAACACATTATAAAAACACCCAGGCTTGAGTATATCACATGTAAATCAAACCCGGAATCCTCATTGTGAGAAGCCAGTATCATGGCTAAGAAGGTATTATTACTGTGTAAAAAAAAACGTGACTATAGGAGAGATTTTTTAAATTTTGAATACATTCATTATTTGATCAACAACAAAAAAAGAAAAACAAGAGAACAGTAAAAAGTAATTTTGAATACATATTATATTTGATCTACAACAAAAAAAGAAAAACAAGGTAACAGGAAAAAGTAGTTAAAAAAGTAGTAACAGAGGTGAATCAAGACGATGGACGAAATCATGAGTGGAAGCGAATAATTTTTATTAGCGATTAATTTTTAGTGTGAATAATAATGAATTGTGGAAGCCTTCATCCAGCAATGGACAGGAACCAGATGATTATGGTTAAAAATAAAAATAAATAAATAAAAAGTAATGACAGATCACTTCATCTCTTTACATTGAATAGTCATTTTATAAAAATATCTGATCTAATTATCGATTAATAATTAAAATTTTGTTTCCTTTGATACGTCGATTCACTACAATAAAATTATTCCAATCTCCTTAATTATCAATTGAGAATGGTAATTATTTTTCCATTTATTATTACAAAATACGTTGAATTATCACGTAGTTAATTAAAATGACACTTAATTAAATATACATACGCAAATTTAATTGTTTGGGATAGTTTTTTAGGAAAAATGTATACCTATATCAAATATCCATGCATATTATTGTACTTATTTGATTAATCAAATTTGTTATAATTATCATAGAATGTATTTTCATTAAACAAATAAATCATAAAAAAACAAAAATATCATACAAAAATAAAATAAAAACGCTGCGTATGCTCTGCGATTAAACATAAAAAATGCTTTGTTCAAAACACTAAAAGATTTTTCTAATTCATTTGATCTGATATCATAACCCAAGAGAAATATTAATTTTCTATTTTAATATTTTACGGCAAAGAATCAGCAATGCGTTAACATTTTTTATAAATAATTTTGAATCAGTAACGAAGCGAGCTGTGCTGTTTGCTCTGACGTTAACATTTTCGAGTATAGTTAGTATTAATTTACATATTCCGCATGTCTGACGATAATTGTATGCCACCAGTGTGTTCCATAATCAAGCGCAGACGGGCAGATGCTCCCACCAGCCCCCGCAAACTCTTACAGCTCAAAACTTTTGCTCATTTTTCGCCAGCGCAAGCTGAATTTTACAAAGATATAATATTTTAGCACACAATGGATATTTGCGAAAACAAATTTCTAACTTGAAGAGAATTAATAAACAAAACAATGATCATCAAATTAGGAAAAATATTAACCATCTTATCTCAAGGTGAGTGTAATAATATTTTTATATTTTCACTACTCGAGAGAAACAGAATCTCTCATCGACAGGTGAAGTATCAAACGAAGTACTTTTAAATATAGAATTTTTACATTGATTCGGTTCAAATATAAATTGTTTATTGGTTTGATACTGACAACTTAAGTCGAAGTTACTGGTGCAAAAATGGTTGTAACGGGAATATTGAGAGAAGAGGTGAAGATTTACTGTAAATTAATGTTTCTTTCGAAACCTAAGTAGTGAAAAATATAAAAAATATTTTTAAACTCACGTAGAGGTAAAAAGTTTAATATCTTTCTTAATTTAATAATCATCATAAATGATCCCTACAATGTTAACGCAAAATCCAGCAATAATATAAACAAAACAATGTTTGTTATTTAAGATAAATTATAGAAGTCTCACAGAGACGAAATAATTGATGTAAGAAACATGTATGGATGTTTTTGTAGGGTGGCTCAGGGCTTATGACCGGTATGAGTAATTGCAACGTTCACCAATTCTACCATAAGAACATCCAAATTATCAAATTTTTAAAAGTAAACTGAACTAACTTTAACTTCTAGAAATCTCAACATAAGACTAAAAGAGCATCGTCGTTGTTTGACTATTAATTTTTTAATTTTTTTTCTGAAATCGCGAGCCGCATTGATAATTTTTTTCAGACATGCACCGTTAAATTTTTCTATCCCGTCACATGAAAAAGTAATAAAATAAATAATTTTAAAGTTTATAAATTAGAATAATGTAAAACTCTGGTATTTATTTTGGTGGTAAAATAAACCAAGACAAGAGATATATTTCTTAATATTCCTTTCACAATAATGAACTTATCATTTAGATTTATATATTTCATAGTATTCTGCCAGATAAATATTTAATTTTGATTTTTTTATAGGTACTGCTCGTAAAAATAAACAAGCAGATAATTAAATAAGTCAAATAATTAAAGCAATAATTAAAATAAATCTTATAGTAGGCTTTGGCGAAAATATTATAACGACAAAATATCCTTCCAAAACTACCAAATCTCGAGGTGCAAATTAAAAAATATATATATTCACTTCATCTTCGTGGAATGATTATTTCTGAATGCTTATCAATTTACAATAGAAGTGATTAATTTTGAGATTTTTATGTCATGTTTCATAATTCGTAAAATATAGAAACCTTTCCGTTGTTTATAAATATAGCAGTGTTTCTAGAATTTATTATTCTTTTAATATTATTCTTAATTTATTAAGTATGAGTAGGTGTTAGGGAGAGTAGTTGGTAATTTTGACGAGACATTTTTTTGTATTCTTAATTTGCTTTGTGCCTTTTCGTGGAAGTAGTAAAATTTGAAAATTGAGCTTCATATGCACTCTGGTGCTCTTCCAACGTCTATGCAGATACGGAAGTGTGTTGCAATACACAGACCGGAAGTGAGTTGCAAATGCGTTTGCCATGGCTTCGCCACTGCGCGATCACCGCATGTCACGCTGTCAACTACTTGCATTTTTGCATTTAACATAGTCTCAAAATGGGTAGATTTTAATAAACATTTAAGCTCAACTCAACAACCTCAAAATGGATAGATTTTAATAAACATGTTTTTTGTTGATGCTATCCGTTAATTCAAAGCTAGTTTCTCTTCACCCTATATCAGTGAATGAGTGTGATTGTCATAATTTTCCTGACACTCGGAATATTATAATTATTTATGGTGGGTGTACTGAATATCAATATCCGTAAAAGGAAATATAAAAACTGCATGCAAACATAGTCAATTGTGTTTGAAATGCATTATAATTTTTCTTTACTATATCATTCCTTCCTCTCATAAATTGTATTGATTTGAGAAATTTGAAATTGTAGCGATAAAGATCTAAATGTGCAAAATGATTTCGTGGTGACATTATCAATATAATGAATAAAAATATATTGTCACATTTTTTGACATATCACATAGATACAATATACATCAAAAGATAAATAAAAGTATAGACAATAAAAAAATATATGGGAAATGAAAATATAATAAACTACTAACATGAAAATTAATGAAAACAAATTTAAAAGACAACTGTTTGCAAAAAAGACCTGATTATTAATAATTGGCCCCAAAACATGTTGGTATTTTCAGTAAATCAGTGGTGAAAACATCGTTTAGTTAGGACATGCCGTATCAATTACATTATTTCCCCTTTCCTTTGAAACCCTTATTTGGTGGTATATCACAGATTCCCGCATTTATGACGCTTTAAAAAAAATAACGATAGAACTTCTTGGTACAGCTTGTTCCATGTCTCCATCATTCTTTCCGCCGAAATTTAATATTTAGCTATGATTCTACTTACCTGTCTTTAAATTATTATTCTTCTTAAAAAATACACTCTTTTATAGGGGTTGGAAATTATCACTCATGTTTATAATTTAGAGACAGCTGTTCTTAACAATGTCTGTGAGTTAAGTGGAACAAGTGGATGATGCACAGAAAATGCATCTCTTCCTGCACCGAGATTCACTTAAATCATCCCCTATAGAACGACTTGTATTATTTTATATTTCTCGTTTCTTATAATATGCTGAGAGTACTCATATTTTCTGTTCTTGATAAATATCAGCTTAACATATTTTTTCATAGTTTCAAAACCTCACTTGCACTTTGTTCACCTATACGCACATAAAAAAGAGACAGAAAGTCTCTTTTTTGTGTGCTTAATATTTCGATCCCTCAGTTTCGAAACACTGTGAAAATATATTAATGTATTCAAAAATGCGCATTCTTTGGTCTATATAAAAGTCTCTATTACAAAGTAGATTGTGTCATTTTTTGGCTTTGATAATTTATGAGTGATCTCGTTGATCTTCGCATATTACCAGGTATGAAAGTACCATAAATTATATTGTGTAATTAATTAAAATGTGAAAAAAAAATTGTAAAATAAACAAAAATTATTAAAAATGCTTTAAGCTCATTTATGAATCAATTAGAAAAAAAGTCACTCAGAAAATTAAAATGAATGAAAAAATATTTAACCTGTTACAGGGAACTGAACCACGGAATCCGAACCAACGGACGGTAGATATACAAAATTATTTGTGATTCGCATTATAAAAAATGGATTGCTAAAAATGAAATAATATGTGAATCAATTAATAAAAGGGATTACATATTCGGTCGACAAATTTACGCCAAAATACTAGGCTTCTGTGGCGAAACTGGATCTGTGAAATCTGTGGTTCAAATTCCGGTAAAAACTAAAATATTTTTTCTTTGAATAAAATTTTTGTGTATTTTCTAATTGATTAAAAAATTTGATACAGAAATTCGTTCTGAAGTTGCAACTTCACAATAAAAATATGTTTTCTTTAGTAAAAAATACTTAATTTTGTTTAGCACGATCCAACAAATAAATTGTCCCCGTGCAACCAAAGTTGACTTTCAGACTCAAACTTAACCAAAACTTGAAACTCTGCTTGTAATAAGCATATTCCAACCTCTCTCAAGTTTATCACTCTCAAGTCAACCGTGATAAGTGACGTTTGTATGTAAATACATACAGTTTAGTTTAAACGCCCACCTTTACATCTCTACTGCAAGAAACTCAGTCACATCGCCACCACAAGCACTTCCATTGTAACCGCTTTCCCGTGTTTGAAGAGTAATACTGTTAAACTTGTATACTACTGCCATAACTGAAAGATATAAATAAAGTAGTTTCCACATGAAGTCACCATTTAAAGTTGAACAACTAAGTTATACTTACATGGGAAGATGCTGGAAAAAAAAGTAGTACCTGCAGTCAGAATAAGTACCAGTCAAGTTTGACTGGTAGATGGATAAGAAAGGTTTATTTTAGCGTTCAAACTACTACTTGTTCGTGAAAATTGTTAAAAATATGATGTATTTATCTTGGAAACGACTATAAATACAGGGTTATTTGTAAAACATTAATAACCTCGCAGGACTATATTCCTGCCTTGATTATGAGTCGAAAATGTTCAAGCTATTATGACCTAATATCAATAGTTAAGTTTCTAACTTATTTTTTGTACAACGTTGGACTATCATTACAGTAACTTATATCGAATATGAAAAATTCATTCCTTTTAATACAAGTCAAAAAAAAAAATAAAAACCTTCGAATTCCAATTGGAAAACATTCCAATTGGAATTTTATCAGGGTTTTTATCATTTTATTTAACTTGTTTTGAAACAAATGAATTTTTTGTAATCGATATGAGTTACTGTAATGATAGTCCAACGTTTTACAAAAAATAAGTCAGAAATATTGAAAAAAAAATGCAAACTTTGATGTCGAATATCTCCATAACTATTGATATTAGGTCATAATAGCTTGAACATTTTCGACTCATAATCAAGGCAGGAATACAGTCCTGCGAGGTTATTAATGTTTTACAAATAACCCTGTATATGATACATACTATTGTTTTATCATTTTCTAAAGTTTTCCAATCACGATAGCCGACTCTTTCCTATTTTTTCTCCTCTTAAGTGGTCAATAACCCAATCATGATTTAATGAGTGACTTCGATATTTGATAGCTAATTTATCCAAGGAATTTGAGTATTCTTCGGTAATACCACATCTAAAATATTCTAGATTTTCTGCTTAATGTTACCACTGGTTAATAAGATTCTAGACCGTAAAGCAAAACATATAGTACCCGACCACAGATATATGCATATAAATGTGCCTTTTTTTAAATTAAAAAATTCAGATTATGTACGTTTCATCTTTGTAATCAATCAAAACGTTTTCTCCAAATTTTTTCAGTCTTTATTCTATCGTAAATAGTTTTTCCACACATTCCATTACATACAACCTACTCTTACTCCATTCGTACTTGAATCACTTATATGCACAACTGTTGGCATCAGATCTTCACTAAGCACCGCTTGCCTTGCTTGAGGATTACGATTTTCCATTAACAATAACTGTACTAATTTTATTTTCTCTAGTCACTCACATTCCTAAAGATACTAAATATTATATAATATTAATTTAAAGGTTATGTCCTATTACAAATTTATTAATTCACTTTGTTTTATTATTTATTATTATTTCCAATTTGATATGCTATTAAAAATTTCTCAATTGGAGATTTATTATTATTGGAGGTTTATTTATAAATAATAAATAAATTTTTCAGGCCAATTAAGAGTCAAATAAAAAGCAATGAAGGTTATATATATTTATTGATTTGGTATTAACTTTGTGGAGTGACATGATTATTTATATATAAATAAAACACTTGTGTAAAACTACTTTTGAGTTTAAGTTATGTACGACCAATTTCGAGAACTACAGATGAATGAATCAAGGTGTACCCCTGGCTAGCCCTTCTCTCATACATAATCCACCCACCTCTATCAGTACCTAAGATATTTTGGTTTATATTCTCACCTGTTGATGAGAAAATTTGTAGTTCTTGAAACTTGTCGTGTATAACTTAAACTCAAAAGTGGTCTTACACAAATATTTTATTTATATATAAATTGTAATGAAGGTTTGTTTATTCTTTCTATATGGCCTTATGAGATTCTTCACTATATCAGATCATTCTTCATTCCATCCCTTGGCGATGTCGCTTTGGTTCAGTCTGCTGAACAGACCTCCCCTTGCACATCTGGAAATTATATGCCCATCCATTTATCAGTCTTCATCCTGTTGGCTTGTCAAAAAGGACATTGGTATATTTCGAAATTAATTTGTCATCTTTACATGTACCTAATTATTTATTTACAACTTCTTCAAGAAACGTCAATATCGGGGCGTAATATTTACAAAAATAAAATAAAACATAGAGTTGACATGTCACTATAAAAATACAGAAAACGGGAGAAAAGGGGCATTAATGGAATTTTTACATTTTTCATACCACCTTTATGTCCATTTTCGCGCCCACTGAATAAATATTCCTTACCTCTATTTTCAGAATAACCATAATTCGGTTATTGCCGTGACAGGCGCTAGATGAACAAAACATTTTTCGCCTCTCTTTAAAAAATATCTCTGTCGTTTATTCTTCATAAATAATGCAACGAAATCAGGTTGTGGAAAACAACATTATTTAAATCTGTGAACAAAGCCTCGAATAGCAGCTACCTTAGTCCTCAATCGTGAAGACAGACTTCTCTGCCAAGCGATGCATTGTACCGCGGTTTCTGGCGATTTTGCTACTTTTCTATGTTTAACCCTTTCCTTGCCATGCAGTTACAACTTTACCCAATCAATTACATCTGTATTTTTTTTATTAAACCCCTGCAATTTAACACTGGTAAAAATTTATCACTGAAATGTTATTATTTAAATATTATCGTTCTGAGTTCTGACATTAAATTATATTTGAATTCACATTAATAATAAGTGAACCCATAGGAAATCAATTATTTTTAGTATGGAAATGTTTGCTTCAGTCTAGCTCAGAATCCCAAACTAAGTATCCAGAAAATAGCAAACACTCTTCAGGCTACTTGGTCAACAGCTTCACGAAATCGGAGGTTTGCAGACATAGTATATGGGTCCCACATCTATTGTCAGAGATGAATAAAGGTCAACAGTATACAATTTGCACATCTCTTTTGTGCAGAGAATGAAATGATCCATTTTTACGAAGGATTGTTACTAGTGACGAGAAATGGGTCTTGTACAATAACAAGCGCACTAAACAATGGCTTTCTCCAAATCAACCAGCCGTACCTACTCCTAAACCATCCCTCGCTTTAAAGAAGGTGTTATTGTGTATTTGGTGGGACTGTGGTTGCATAATTCATTTTGAACTATTGAAACCGGGAGTAGCAGTTACTGCTGAATTATATTACCAACAATTGGATAGATTGCACAACCAATTGTTGGTAAAATAACCAGGTCTGGTCAACAGAAAAGGAGTAATATTGCAACATGATAATGCCCGGCCGCATGCAGCAAGATTAACCCAAGAAAAAATAAGGCAGCTAAACTGATTTTTATTTACTCCGGTCCACGGAACAATACCTGAAGAATAAAAATTTTAAAAATGCCAATGATGTTCGAACTCACCTAGAAGCACATTTTTCTTCAAAGGATACTGAATTTTATGAAATGGGAATTAAAAGTCTACCAACAAGATGGCAAAAGGTCCTAGACAACGATGGAGATTATATAATCGATTAAAAATAAAATTAAACGTAGTCAAATTCTTTTTTTTTGTTGCCACTTAAATAATTGATTACTTATAGGTACACCAATTAGGTTACGTCTATAAAAGGGTTACGTTTCTGGCTAAAACTTGATTTGAGTCGCAATAGATCAAGGAGATGTTTCCCCTTATTCACCATGTTCTCCGATCTGAAGAAAAGTCTTCTTATTTTGTCGCACTAACGACACAAAAAATTAATTAAGCAGTCGATAAAGAAGATGATTCCCCTTGATCTCAATGGTCCTCGATCTCAAGGGAAGTGTTTTTATCTTGTTGCAATCTATCATATAAAACTGTTTGATCCTTCAAACGATCTGAAGAGGATATTATTTTTGTAGCAGATATCATCAAAATGAGTTACAAAATATTCAGAAAATCAATATATGCTTTTCCTCTCAGCCTTTATTGTATGTATTCTTGAGAACATAGAAAAAATATATAAACTAAAACAAATATCACTTTCCTTCCTCGAGTCTACATAGATGTTGTCCTCGTGCGAGACAAACAATTAACACCATAAACAAACAATATTTAACGGATTCACACAAGTATTGCCCTAATAGGTACATAAGAGTTGCCGACAGCAAATATTTTGGAAAAAAGTATAAAAAAGTAAATGTCTGACAGAATATTATGATATATAAAAATCTGAATAATGTCATAATATTTGTGGTGGCAATATAACGAGATAATTAAAAAAATAATTCAGAGTGGAGTACAGCCTATTTCAAATGACTGCACGCTGTTGGCTGACGGTTAAATATTTTTTTACTGTCTCGTCTGCTTTTGGCGTTGTTTTCTAGAGTAGTTCATTTTAACATGTCTGGGTTTATTCGCCATGAAATTGGTAAAATTTAATTTTATAACTATATTCAAGATATTTATTGAGCTGACAAGTTTATTCTTCATGTGAAGAGTACTCCGCCGTAGCGGTCTGCATATTAATGAAAAACTCTTGGCATTTTTCCATCTATAATCGCATCACGTATCGCGCGAGACAAGTCGCGTGTTCAGACAGCCGCTAAGATCGATTCTATCGATTCAGCTTTCCATCAGTCGCATGCATCTGATTGAGTTTCATCTTCAGGATGAAAGCCAGACATCGTTTTTCTCTTCAGTATTCGTTAGAAACTATCGGAGAGCATTCGTGACAAAATTTGTATTCAAATGGATGGTGCAAACAAAGTTCAAAGCGAACACTTTGTAGCTTGCCATTATATTTAAATTAAAATATACTCGGCCATATTCTGAAAAGAGCAATATTGCGCTTGTTATTCAAAGCATTTTTAAGCTTTTTTTATTATTTTAGAATTTTATAGTTATTATTATATTAGAACTTTCAAATTGTTAATAAATGTAGCTTTATTTTATAAAACATTAATTTTTATATTTTTATGGTACATAACCATTATTTTTTATTAGTTTATTATAGTGATTTTTTATTTTCTCTTTCTCTATATATCATTCTTTTTTAGGGCTCACAAGTATAATTTATATATTACTTTAGTATTTTTTTATGTGACATGTATAACTTAAATAGCGAATGTTTTCTTGCACACTTAACCTTATTACACTGTATTAATCTTATTTTTATTAAATACATTATCAAATAGTTTCAATTGGACCCAACCTCCTTCAATATATAATACTGTAAACAAAATATACACCGGGATACAGTTTAAAAAATATAGATTGAAAAAGCTTGGGCCTAAAGAATTAGGGAGCATCAGATACAAATAAATAGATTATAATTAAAGTCAAATACTAGAAAATTAAATAAACTTTTCCAACAGTCTGATTTTATAGTGGTTTCCTTTCTCTCTAGGTAACCCCTTAATTTTCCTTCCACTGCCAGTTGATACTCCGTTCCCCTCTAATATGCCGTCTCTTTCCCTATTTAATATCCCAATTTTCTATATAAATATCGGTACTAAGGTTAGTTTATACTGTACTGTATTATCCTGCAGAAGGTTGGGTGGACCCAATCTAAACTATTTGACATAACAACGTGATTAAAAACTAAATATCTTAGTTATTTTATTATTAATATTATTTTTATTTAAAACATTAACTTTGTGGTTAGACATAATAACAGAATCTTAGTAAACTTAGTAAAAATCACTACCAGATTTACGGTCTACCGGTTTCGAGACGTACCCAAGTAGTTCAATTTCTCGGACAAGACTAACAAGCATGTGAACAATAGTGGTGATAGTTTTACAATACTATGGTTGGAGTGTATAGTGTTGTGAATGTAGTAGTGTAGTGTTGGTCCTGAGGAAGAGACGGGTATATCTTGAAACCGGTATACCGTAAATCTGTGGTTTTTACTAAGTTAACTAACAATCTGTCATTTGAAATAAATCTAAGTTTACTAACATTCTGTTACAAGTTATTTTATTCATCAATGTCACTCTTTAATAATATTTATTTTATTAAATTTGACATATTGTTTGATTAACGAAACTGTATTTTTAGGAAAAGAGGTATAGAAGTCTTTGGGTGTACTTAAGGCTTACGACCTATCATACGGCTGGCTTAAGTGGTCACTTTACACAATGTAACGTTCGCCATTTACACTCATGATAGAATAATACCATGTCTACTATGCCACTACCATGCCCTATGTACACCCGAAGATTTCTATACCTACTTTCCCTTGAAAATACAGTTTCATCTCTGTGAGACATCTATAATATATTTTGATTGATTTATTTATTTAAAAATTTTTTCGAAAAAAATAAATTTCCTGAAATTTTTTTCGGAAAAAATTTGGAAAAAAAATTACCATAAAGACGTTACACGAAGGTACGGGAACAGACAGATAGAAAGACGGACGGACGGACGGACATTGAAATTATTATAATTTGGAGAAAAATTGGCCAAAAGCATGGGTATACAATTTTATAAAGAAGCATTTTAAAATATTTCTGATATGTGCTATTAAAAATCACTGAACAAAGATGCAGAACACGTTTAAAAATTGACAAGACTGAGCACCGCTGGGTGAGCAGCCTATTGGTAATCCAAATTTCCCGGATTCAACTCTTGGTTCCAAATCTGTGACAACTTTATTTTTTTATGAATAAACTTTTTATTTATTTATTGAGTGATATATTTACTAAAGAAATATTATAAATACTATTTTTTATAAAAATCAAATTTTGCAAAAGTAATAATAATATCACGAATGCTACGATTGACCAGATTTTGTTCATAGTTATAGTAAAAAATTAAAAAATACGGATCATATTTACATATATAATTCTTCTGTACGTGTTTATGTCCCTGAAGTCTTCCCAAACGGCTCGGCCGATTTTAATGACATTTTTTGTGTACAAATAACGTTTGAGTGGGTCTCTGAATGGTTTAAATTTACAATTGGACCCAGTAGGTGCCGCTGCAGTCGGGTTCTAGGATTTATGCCAAACAAACGAAAAGCCAACGTTGGGGCAGGACAACATCTATCGGATCCGCTAGTTTTAAATATATTTTTCCTCATAATTCTCAATTAAGTGATACATCTAGATACCTATTCAAATAACAAAAGAATTTTATATCAGGTTTCTTTCGGTTACTCTCTTATACAGATCAATAATATGCTTGTTTTAAAATCCCCCATCCATATTACAGCACTGGAAGTAGCTTCATAGACCTCACTGGGTCTCCCAGGAATAGAAAATTGCGGTCACATATTTACAATGTGGTCCATACTAGATTTCACCGCATGTGCACAGGGGGAAATTCTGCCAACCCCATATTTATGCATCGTGTGAGTCCAATATTTCTGTTCATATAGGAACCTGTTAAGTTGCTCCCGGGTTATTAATGGTCAAGCCAAACCTGGTTATTACACTGAAAGGACTTTTCTATATTATAAAGCTTCTACATTTACTTAACTCTTACATTTTCGATCATTTCCCATGTAAGGCTTTTGATTTTAAATTTTTGATAAAATAATGTGTCTGCAGTTTAAACAGATTTTGTTGAATAATTAAACCGTTTATTTTATGAATTCTACATTCATCCAGAATACGTCGGCTAAATTTCAGAGCAATTGCTTGTCAGTGATCAGATCTCGCAGTGGATTTGTATAATATGTACATATTCATCATGAGTTGTTATTCTCTGTTTGCTGAAGGAATCCCCAAGTATGATAGTGTTAGATTTTACACACCAACGGTCCAGGTGGGTCGGTGTATATATTTTCGGGGTTTTCTTATCCATGACGGATATGGGCTGTCCACAGGGATCTGTTCTAGGGCCAACCCTGTGGTGCATTCTATTGGACGATTTGCTTCGGCTTCCATTACTGGAGCGCTGTGAATCAGTGGCTTATGCAGATGATGCACTATTGGTAATATCTGGTCGGAGTCAGCGAGAGCTTGAGATGTATGAAAATAGGTTGATTGCAATGTTAAAGGAATGGTGTGCTAGGAACATACTGACTCTCTCTCCTCAAAAGATAATGGCCTCGATGTTAAAGGGCGACCTGAGCAGAGAAAGGAATCCGACTAATGAGACAGGTGATTGATGTATGTGTGAAATTTGAAGGGTGTGTAAAATATGTATGAGTGTTAATGGAATTTTAGGATTGCTTTTTGACCCACGTCAAGGCGATATCGGACCGTGCGGAAGATATTTTCATGGTATGGTTTTGCGAATAATGTACAATGCGACGTATGTGGCGTAAGTCACCTGCGCTGCGGAGGTTTGAGCGCGTAGGCTGGAGCACCAACTGTCTCCTCTGCCCTAAGCCGGGAGCAGAGAGTACCTCTACGCTGTCGCACTGACAGAAACGTAAAGGACTGTATTCCGGTGCGGCTCTCCCGGTGCTGGTGTGGGTACTCCCTGCCAATCTCACGGTTAGGGAGGCAAGTGCCCAACGCAGTTTGAGGAAGGGCCAGGAGGAATCTCATTTGGGACACACCTTCAGGCCGTCGGATAACGAATATAGGGTATTGTGTTTGTATTGTAAGGTGGTATGAGAGAAAGGAGACAGCCACCACCGGGAGATGGACATACTCCTTTCTCCCGGTAGTGGGCGTTAGAGAGAAAGGCCAGAGAGATCTCCGGGCGTTTGACCGTTTCTAGCTGTAAATGATCACGGGGAATTCAGAAGCAAGTTCCACGATTTAGGGTTTACCACGAACCCGTGGTACTTACTTCATGGAAGCAGATGCCGGAGCGCATCCTCTGAAAATGCGCTTTATTGAATGATGCCACAGAAGAATTGTTAGATGATTTTTAAGTAGCAGATCGGGGCTCCAAACGGAACTCTGATCTCTTAAGCCGCACTAGGAAATTTTCTGCGGGTGTGCCTCTCCAGGTTGTCTCTCCAGATCTTCAGGGGTCCCAACAGCTAGTCGGATATCAAAGGAATAGTGCTATAGCTGCTCCTGGATCATACGTGCCGGCCGTGATGCGTGCGTCTAAGTTATCTATTTTACTTTCTATGTTGCCCCCTCTTCTTACCCCATAAAGGAGTTTTTTCCAGCCCCCTTAGTTTCCCCAGTATGTTTTACTCCTCATCCGTGAATTGAATATTGTGACTTTTTTTTTATCTGTGTTTAATAAATAAATGAATAGCCGATAAATTGGGCCAAATTTTGGATGGCAGCCATTCGGCCCATTTGTTTTTTACAATAACGGGTCGCACGGTTGCTTTTAGCATAAAAAAATTACGACCAGGCAACGAATGAGTAGGACCAATATAGCAGCTTTTGCTTATAAAATAAGGGTAAGCGGTGGGTCTCAATCTAAATTTTGAGGAAATCTTCGGGAGCTATGAGGATAAGGATGGGTGCCGTGGATCTGGCTGTATGATGGATAAGAAGGATGCGGCCTCAAGAACTGGGAGGTGCGCGAGCACCTCCTGGAACTTTTCGACGACTTCTCTATGGATGGCGCCGTCTCAACGCAGCTACACGTCAAGATCATTGTCTTGTTGAAATCTTCGACCTAGACTTAGCTTATTGCTTTATGATTTAGGAATGCTCAATAATTAGATTTAGATCATGGCTGATAGCCAAATCTCGATGAATGAATATCAGTAATAAGCGTAGGTTCAGATAGTCCATAGTAGGCAACCTTTAGGTAGTTAGATGAATTTATTTTGTTAAACTTTTGTAATTCATCATGTTACTCAAATTAATCTGTTTCAGTATAAATTGTAAGGTTCATCTAAACCAGTCAAGTAATTTCTCTGTATAGCTCCTGACATTCACACACCACCCACCCGAATTCACTAATTCCCTGATCTCATGCATCTACCCTGACAGTCGGTGAGTTAGAGGATTTTCGGTCAAGCGGGTTCTATCAAAGCAGAAATACCAAAACTTTTCCAGTACGGTATTCAAATGCGAATCTAGCCCGCTGAGCCCAAGTTCCCTCCCAACTTATACCAGTCACTCAAGTTATACAGCCATGAGATGCGGCGTTTTGTACGCTTCTTTTACTATTTATTTTTCCCTGGATGATGACTTGGTTTAGATAATATTTTGGTCATAATACGTCCAAAGGAACTCAAGCTTTACACATTGTACTTAAGCTTTAGCTTTGGTCCTAATATGGTTATAATATATCCGAGATACTCAAGCTTTCTTATTTTGATATTTCGTAGCACTTGTGGTCTTTTTCCGTACGCTGGAGGACTTCAACATTCGTCACTCTATCCAACCAAGAATTTTTTAATATGCGTCTAAAGCTTACTTTAAATAGTCACGCGGATTAATTATTGATTAAGTATCCACGCTTCCACCCAATATATGTAATATATAAATCATAAAAAAGATGTATGATTTTTGTTATATGTTGTATACACGTGGGATTGCCAAAATAATTTGATAACAGGATAAAACAAAATAAGGATTTTATTCATATAATAAAAGAGGCGCCGACAGCACAAGACTTAAAAAGAAAAAGAAAAACACAAAAGGTAAGGCCTTAATCTATGATAGGCTGCCGAAAACAATACGAAACACAGTAAATATAAAGGAGTTGTAACTGGAGTGCCAAAAGTTTGTAATGAAAAACTTTAAATGACTGTAAATTATGTAATACAATAAGATTTAATGTAAATAATGTGTTTAACCCATACAACATATGTATGGAACTAAATAAACAAGTAAAATAAAAATAATTATATTTGTGATGGTTTAAGAAACTGATATGTACACATACATATAAAGTTTAAAAAGACAACGGCATGCATTACTGTATACAGCTGATGACTCTTATAATGGACTTCAAAGTGACATTAAAGGAAATAAATAACGTAAGACTCTTCAATAAATAACTGAAAAGTCTTGTGTTGGGTAGGAGATCATAATTGTATTGTAAATCATAAGTTGTTCATAAATCGATGTGGTTATCTATACTAAAAAGTTGTTTAAAGTGAAGTTGTTTTGAATATTGTTTGGTGTCCTTTTGTACCATTTTCTATCTAGGAATTTTCAATTTTTATTTTTTATTGTATTTGTACTATATTTTCTGTGTCTAAAATATAAACAAAAAAAGAAAAATAACATAATAGTCAAAATACCCTAAGGTATTTTCAGGTAAATTTTTTTAGTGTATTTTCAAGAGTAAGTCGTGTAAATTTTATTTACCTCGTAATAAATAGATGATATCTTTAAAATGGCATCGCGGCACCGCTTTCTATTACGGATGAAGGTTGTGGAGGAACGAAAAGAAAAATGTATACACTTAAATGGAACCTTCGGAATAATATACTGTGAATCGTATTTACTAGCACGTCACGTCCGAGCCAAAAAAAATTGTTAAAATAATATTATATTTAAATTAAAAAATAAAGCATACTAGTTTACAATTTTGTCCAGATATCACAAAGATTAAATAAAATTACCAAATGCGAGCTCTAAAAAAAACTGTTTTCTAATTTGTGAACAAAATAGGCGATGCACTTTACCCCAAATTAATATTAGGTCCTTACATATGAAATTAACGTTTAGTATGGGAGGAACATAAAGCCGATTTTTTTTTATTATAATATATTTATTTAATCAAAGTATGTACCATTGCTATCTATGCACTTTTGCCATCTCATAGGTAGTTCATCGATCCCTTTACTAAAAAAACCATTCGGACGGGAATCAATAAAATCTTTGAAGGTGGTTTGGACTGCCCCATCGGAGTTGAATTTTTTCCTTTGCAAGAAGTTATCCAAATTTCGAAAAAAATGGTAATCTGTTGGGGCAAGGTCCGGAGAGTACGGTGGATGTCTTAGACATTCCAATTGAAGCTCCTCTAATTTGGTAGCCGTCTGTTGTGCAGTGTGTGGTCTAGCGTTATCATGAAGCGGCAGTGGCCTAGAGCGATTAACCAGCCTCGGTTGTTTAGCAGATAGCTTTTCCATCACGGTTTGCAGTTGCTGACAATAGACATCTGCCGTAATCGTCTGGCCAGATTTAAGAAAGCTGTACTGAACGACACCAGCACTAGTCCACCAAACGCTCACAAGTAACTTTTTTGGAGTCAATTTTCGCTTGGGGCATGGTTTGGCTGGTTCTGCAGGGTTCAGCCATTGCGATGAGCGCTTCCGATTATCGTACAGGATCCACTTTTCATCACAGGTAATGATTCGATTTAAAATCCCTTCATTATTGTGCCGGTTGAGTAATGCAACGCAGCAGTCAACGCGCGTTTGTTGATTTGCTTCACTCAATTCGTGAGGTACCCACCTTTCAAGCTTTTTCACCTTACCAATTTGCTTCAAGTGGATTAAAACAGTTTTATCACTAACACCGCAGCCTGCAGCTAACTCGGATGTGGTTTGCGATGGATCCGCTTCCACAATAGCCTTCAATTCTTCATTATCAACTTTGGTATCCGGCCGTCCACGGGGCTTGTTCTGCAGGTCGAAATTTCCAGAACGAAAACGTTGGAACCAAAAACGCACTGTGTTTTCTTTTGCGGCACCATCGCCATACACATCATTAATCCTTCGAGCCATTTCTGCAGCACTGGTGCCACGGTGGAACTCGTACTCGTAAATAACGCAATATTTGAAGTTTTTCATTTTGTAAACTGAGTGGCGCAAAGAAAAAAACAATTGAGGAAAAAACAAATGAATTATAATTTTCAAAACACAAATACATGAGTAAGTAGCTGTATAAATTTGGATTTGGAATTCCTAACCAAAGAGAAGATATTTGAGATCAAATTTGCCAGTACGGCAAAACCTCAATTTCATATGTAAGGACCTAATATAAGAGTGATCTCGAAAAAACATGTGACAAAAAACAAATACGTCATACTTGTTATTGAAGTGATTATTTATTTTCTCAATAATTTATTATTTTTCAGTTACGTCAGATATTAACTTCAGAAACATGTTCGTCGAAAAACACCAAAAATTGCGCGTTTGATAGTTAAAATATTCAGTTTACACCGCGGTAAGTTGGTAAACAAAAAATAAGAACCTACCGATTAAGTACCCACCGATATAAAATGCAATGCCAATAAATTAAATTTAATATTTTAAAAATAAATGCGATGAAATGTCCTTCCTTCTTTTTTTCCCTTATGTCAACATAAGAATTATACGTATCTGAGAGAGACGAAACAGTACCACGCTGTTTTTTTTTCTTAATGAATATAAAAAGAAATTTATTTTATCAAAGGTTCTTCACGGAAAGAGTGAAAAGGTGCATTAAAAATATTCAAATGTTAAATACGGTAAACTATAGCACATAATAAGGGGTATTTTGTATATTTATAGACGACAAATAAATATATCAAAAATAAAGAATAAACTGCTTTATTCTATAAAATAAACAATTTAACATGAATAGTTAAAAATGGCCGCTGGAGTATGTTGAATGGCAAAATTCAAAGTTATTATTTTTACAAAAACTGTATATGGAAAATAGAGATTTCTTACATAAAATAAAAAAAATATATTCCTGTACTTTGTAATGCTTCCTTTTAGACAAAAAAGGAAGTATTACTATTCTGTCGTAACAAAATAAATTTAAAATAAGTAAATATTACATATTCCGTCCTAACCAAATAATACGCGAAATCGCACACGTCGAGCGAGGCGGCCGGAGCCAGCGCGCGTAGGTTACACACACAGGCTTACAAGTCACACACACTATGATAGTATCCCTGTCCACTGCCGTCGCGGGGCCTCCGGGCAGGAGACGCAAGGCGTGCCGTGGGGGCCGCGCTGCCATACTCTTGGAGCAACTGTACCGGCGCGCAACCCCCCCCCGCACCCTCTTCCGCTCCGCGCTAATATAGGATAACTCCGCGCCCGGCAAGCCAGTCTCCACCAGTCAGTCTTCGAGTCACCATCCGGGAACCGAGCTCTGCGGTGCGTCAGCTACGCCGCCCGCCCTAAGCAAATTACGGCCGCCATTTGTATAAAAGTTACGGTGCCGGAATTGTTCGTTGTAAATTTTCAAATGTGAGCCAATAACATACCTCTCGCCGTGTTACAAAGCTAAACAGTGTGTTCAAACGATTTAATAATATACTTCCCGCCGTGTTACAAAGCTAAACAGTGTGTTCAAACGATTTAATAATATACTTTCCGCCGTGTTACAAAGCTAAACAGTGTGTTCAACTAGTTTAAACGCATATAGTAACTAGTTCGTCGTGTGAGACAATGTCGGTCTCACAATAAATACATTATAATAATCGTTCTCTATGTTTTTATAAACAACCAGGGTGAAGTAAACCAAAGTTAAAAAAAAGTTCCTCGCAAGCGCCTTGAGCCCCCTTTGCAAAAAATATAATACATTACTATTGGCGTCCTGAACATTCCCCGCCAACAAGGGGTATAATAAAAACAATCGTTTTCGTCCCCTATTAAACAACGCCTGTTCTTTTAAGTTTTAATAAAAATACCGTGCTTTGGACTTCATAAGATTCAACCGTCATTGGCTGGCGTCTTCTTGTTTTAAAAATCGCCATAAACTTCGGCCGCCCGGTTCGGGCATTCCGATCGATCAGCTGACGGAGGACAACCGTCCGCCGCCTCCTACAGCTGGTCAGGGCTGGCACCCTTACTAAAGGTGGTCGATCCACTCCATACTCAGAAGAAAAATTACAGGTTTCAAGTGTTTGATTATACCTATACATAATTTACAGCAGCCAATTATGGCCAATCTATAACATTCGCAAACTATTTACAAAAGTTACCAAAGGGATAACCAAGTGACATTAATCGAACTCAAGTGATGTAACTTTTAAAATAGGAAACACAAAGTCTGTTCCAATCCCTGTTCCTACTTACTCTTATATCCCATGAGCCTCTACTGGGCCGACCTCTGGAAGCTTAACTATATGTAAAGTAATATTCTGTATTGGACCCGACTGTGATTAAAT
>JADDOH010015159.1:0-14918 GCA_016648135.1 Agrypnia vestita
AATTTTTTTCACAAGTGAAAACAACAAATATCAATACCGAGTACTTTATTAATAGAAATGACACAATCTTTATATCAGCATAATAAATATTGTGTTTCCAAAATGATTTCTTCAAATATGCAAAAATACAAAAAAAATTCATAAAATTAATGGCTTTTTACGATTTTTGGCATATTTTGCAATCGCAATTTTTTTTATATCTTGAATTTTTAATTAACAAGGTCCTACTGTATTAAAGGAAGTCATGTTATATTTCTTAGTCACAATACTTTACAAAGGAGTGATCTATATTTCAGAACCTAAATTCAAAAACAGACACAATAAAAACAGACAGATATGAAAGAATAATCCCTATTGACTCTACAACCCTTGATGGGTCTTGGCCCTCCTCAAGAATTTCCCATCTATTTATTACGAGGCATTTCCCATCATTCATTATATTTTATTGAAGACATTATCATCCATCTTAATTTTGGCATATAGTGTCCAGCAATTGTCAAAGTCAAAGTCTTCCTATTTTAATAAACCTTGAGATGTTTCTCTAATTATATAGAGTAAAGATTTCATTGCTGTGGTGTTTACGCCAAAATTCATTGTTTGAAACTGACCCAAAGACAATGTGCAAAATTTTCTATTCAAAAACTTGTTCAGTGCTGCGCTCATTCTCCTTAGTCCGTATTCCTGTCTCAGATGCTTTTTGTACACTAATACTTTGGACAATAATAAAAAATTTATACGAAAGATTACTATGTTAAGCTCGCTACATACCTAACCATATAACCAAACTACACAGTTATATCGAATGGTCCCGGTGTCTCCAAATGCCATCAAAATCTGCAGCAATCGTCAGTTCTCCGCAAAAGCTTTATTATATTTTTTTCATTTTACTTATTTTACTGTGCAAACGCAATCGACAACAATCTATCAAATAGAAAATGCAACTGCCGCCGATGGACTGTGCATACCGGATAATCTACAACAATTTGTCACACACACGTAGATAAATCCGCGAAGATCGATTGGCATAGATAAATCATAACGATTATTGTGACGAGTGTAGCAGGCTTTAATAAATTCAATCCATTCTGTGTATTACAATGAGTTAATATATAAAAGCATATTAAAACATGCCACTGGAATCGTGTCCTATCGAATAAAAGATATACAAAACGCAAATTTGTATTTTTTGTTATTTGTTTGAATGATAGACGAAAGCTTAATTAGAATTATTTTTAGTATTATCTATTAATAATAATGGAAAATTTTGAAGAAAGAACAAGGAGCATACATAAAAATGAGTTCCATAATTCATAAATTGTTAAATCATTGTGATTGCAAAGCTCCCTCAATGTTATCAATTTAAGGTAGAATGAATGTATGTTACCGTTGTTAATGTAATTGTTAAAGACGTGTTACCTCCTGCCTGAGCTCCACGATGGTGGTGGGCGTGCTGAAGTCCGTACTGATTGCATTCCTCGTGTTACCGTTGGCAACAGTAAGCGGAGGCGTGGGGCCCGTGTACCACTGGCTGGAGGGGGTGGACGGGGTGCTGCTCAGAGGGGCGGGGGCCACCTCGCTCTGTAATCAGGAAGAATTATCATTTTGTGTACTGCGAATATTTAAAAATTCCCACTAATTAGAAATATGCAAAAGAAACAGACACATTTTTAAAACAAAGTATAAACATGTATCCAAAATGTATGGCTTTGGTCACTGTTTTGGTTTCTTGAAAGTCATAATAAAAAGGATGCACACAAAAATACCTCACAGAGTTTTGATCCAGAATTTTCGTGGAAGGTTTTATTTAATGAGCCTGGGGCCGCGTCTCATAAATGCGACGGAGCGCGACTATTCCCAGGGGCCGCGTCGCATATATGCGACAGGCACAAAATAAATTATTTATCGACGGCCGCGTATCGAATTTGAAAAACGTAATTTTTTCCCAATAGAGAAATCCTGTTGTGACCTGTCGTTCCATTTTCAACTCAAAAACATCACGGATTATATTTTAAATCAACAATCAAAACAGAAGTTTTTCTGCCGTCAAAATCGTATAGATTTGTTATAGATGGCGCCCTGATCGCGTGTTGTGCAATCGAAATTCAAATATTCCATCGTCAAGGTCACGCGCAATGTGTGCGGGAAATACGATTTATTTTTTTCGATTTTCGATTTATTTATACACGTATATACAAATATATACGATATGTTTTGTGATATTTGTTGGTTTATGATTCAATTGAATACTAATAGTGATTTATTAACAAAAATACATGTAATTTTGTTGCGTTTATTTGAAATATGTGTGTGTGTGAAAGTGTATCATATTTATGTGTTATGAGTGCGATGTCCCGTCGTGTGCCATGCCATGCAACAACATATACCACATAGAAGAAGATTATTATTATTAATAGTAGTGTTGTCTCTAATAAAAAAATAATTATTATTTTTCAGAAAATGTTGCGCTGGCAACATTATTGAAATTCAAAAAAGATTATTTTTTTACTTAAATGATAAAAAAATCATTGCATTTCGACACTTACGATAAAATAATATGAATGTGTGAGTTTTTTTTTAATATACGCATGTTTTCATGGTTTTTTCGTAAAAAGAAAAATCACAAAAAATTCAGAAAATTTCCGGCCCTTGCCTATATATTGCTTTGGAATTTTTAAGGCCCTTGTTTCGGACAGGAATTAGAAGTTCGAAACGATCGCCGTGGAACGGTGGCGTCATCACGAAACAATGCCAGTTTTGTATGTTTATGTAAACAGATGAAATAAAAGACTTTATGTGACACACTATTTTTTGGACTCTATGAATAATGTTTATTATTATAGATTTAAATATTGACATATACAATGTAATATTTATGGATTTTTGTCACATCTTTTATTTTTTAATAAAGAGAGTAAATCGCTTGCAAAGCGATAGACGATGCGCTTTTCGAAGCAATCAGCCGTTCGCGGCATTTTTGACTGACATATGGTCAGTATGGAAATCGAAATATTTTCCAAATATTTCTGGAATTTGACCCGCTCACGAGGCGTGATAATTTAGACTGGTATATACATTTCCGAGAACCAGCCAAATGGGTGCGCCCGGCTGGTATTCCGAAGATTAAAGTGGGGCGGCAGGCTGCAGACTGACCGTTCCCCATATCGCTTGCATCTGATTTACGGGTACCCAGCCCGTAAAATCAGAGTCTTGTCGCACAAGACCGACTGGACGTAGACTGGCGGAGGAGCATCATTACTAAAAAGTGCGTGGAGCACCGTACACACAAAATATAAATTAAACTTTACAAAATTCTTCAAAAAATAATTTTTATTAAAAACACAGGAAAAGTCAAGAAACGCATAGAAAACATAAAAAGGGGAATTAAAAATAGTGGCCCTAAAATGGACCTTTTACGCTCAACATAAGCGCAATCGCTAATATCGACCCCACCGGCCGAGCGATACCGTGCCGAAAAAGATGACTTTCAGTCAAAATCGAATATTGGCCGCTACAGCAGTCCAATTAAACTAAAACTTTCTTTATTGTATTCTTCCAGTAAATATCTATACAAAAAGTATATATTTACGACTACAAATTACATCAGAAACGTAGGAGGAATTTTGTTTGATAAAATTGTTTATAACTAACATAATATTAATTATTCACTCATTAAACTATAGTCAAAAGACGCCTTATAAAATATACTTCATAATTATTACACAAAAATTCATGTATCTACTTAAGAACTATTTTTTATTGAATTTAATGTAACTAGCCGATTGCACTCGGTACATAACTTGTAATAACTCTGTTAATACTACCTTGCGGGTCCCATAGACTATGTTAGATTATCAGCAAGGTTTAGTCTTGTATAAATTAACATGATTTACGTCTCAAAAAGACGATGAAACTATTTTTACGATTTTTTATGTCGGAGCAAAGTGCTTTCTGCCGATCTCCGCAGCCAATCGTCAGACTGATTAGTACCAAAATTCACTCAGAGATGGCGCGAGCGCTGAAATCGGCAAAGCAAGCTTTGTGATTGGCTGATTGTTTTACGATGGAGTTATGGAAGGGATTTTGTAATTTGGCTATATAAACAGTTTCATAACGGCGAGCAATTCAGTACACCTGAAGGTGCTTTAAGAGCCTATCGGACCACTTTTACCAGTCTTTCATTTCTCTCTACCTACAACGACCCTGCTGACTACTTGGACTTTCTCTGGATCTTCTTTGGCCCTTTTAAGGCAACCTCTACTACACCGGCGTTTCTAGATTGGTTTTATACGACTTTGCCATCTGAAACTTTCGGTGCGTTTCTTCGAGTTTTGGGCACGTGGAACCAAACTATCTTTTGCGTGTTCCTGTCCGGAACAGCCCTCAACAAGTTAATCAATTTATTTGACTTGTATTAAAGCGAAATAATTTATAATATTCAAGTTTACAGATATTATAACGTTTTACAGAAGCAGCCTATTTTTAACTCATATTCTTAAAATATATAGCACTCTGAAGTATTGTATAATATGTTTGAAACTCCTGTATATGAATGTTATATGTAATTAATCATTTTTGATGGCCATTTAAATCTTATCATACAGGGATTTTACTAATTGAAGACCCCATGGCAAGAAGTTGTTAACCAACATTCAAGTCATTTTAAGATAATTAGACATTTGCATTTCGCCTCTGAAAAATATGTTTTATTGCTAATTCTAGATTAATTTTTATTGATTTATCACGTCACTAAAATATCAAAAAAGTATTTACAAAGTAAAAAAAAAACGCATTTGAGGCGTAGAGTTGCAAAACCCGCTCTGGAGGCTTTTACTGTTTATGAGTAAATCGCAAAAAACAATTTTTGTTCCACACTATTCCATATTCATATTATTTTTAATTTTTAATATATTTATCAATATAATAAGTTTACGAAAAATACCTCAATTTCTAAAGAAACATCTTACTATTTAAAATAAAGCATTTTAAAAAACACACGGAGCGGATTTTGCAACTCATCTTGAAACAGAGCGGGTTATGTTACGCACTTCCATGAACGGAGAGGGTTTTGACAGTCACTAAACTACGCACGTGTATATGCATGAACATTGCGCAGAACATAAAAACAACAGTGCTGGCATGTGGCGGCTTAATTTGGGTAACCAATTTATAGCTGTCTTTATGAATTAATAATTAGTTTTAATTTAAGAATTTAAAAAAAAAATATTTCGGGACAATTTCATGTAAAATATTAATAAAAATAATCAAACGATTCAGATTACAATTACGTATTGTTTTTACGTTGCAGTCTATATGTGTGGTGTTTAGGCGGTGAAACACAGCGCTGGTAATTTTGTTTGAGCTTTTAAAATATTGCATTTCATTCCAAATGTAGCTGTGAACATTATTAGGCTTAAAGATGATTTTGAGTTTCCGATAACGACACAAAAATGATAAAAATTCCACTAACGACTAAAATATACCATTTGGTCCAGAAGTTTCGGCAATGATACATTTTTCTGACAGTCAAAACTCATCGTCAGAAGATTGCTCTTCCCTCATAAGAGAGTAAAATGCCTTGGATTTCATGCAGTGAATCCTAAAGAGGGTAATGGTTTTAATTTTTTCTATCTCATCTTTTTCTTATGTTACCCATTCCCAGTATTCAATGCAAGTTGAACATTTATCAGTCAACGGTGTACCAAATGACAAATTGAATTTCGTATTAAAAATATTTCTGAAATATTTATTTTTTACTTTATTTTCCAATGTAGCATTTACATTGTACATGCGCCACAATTTGTTTATATTTAACTCTGAAGACAGATAAATCCGGCTTTGAGTTTTGTTTCTGGAGTAGTGAGGTTCACTTCCCTTCAACATTTTCTTATTCTTTTTAAATTAGGCAATCCGCCTTTAACTTGTTGAGGACCTAAAAATTCCAAAGCAACATATAGGCAAGGGCCGTAAATTTTCGGAATTTTTTGTGATTTTTCTTTTTACGAAAAAACCATGAAAACATGCGTAAATTAAAAAAAAAACACACACATTCATATTATTTTATCGTAAGTGTCGAAATGCAATGATTTTTTTATCATTTAAGTAAAAAAAATAATCTTTTTTTGAATTTCCATAATGTTGCCATCGCAACATTTTCTGAAAAATAATAATAATTTTTTATTTGTTTATTAGAGACAACACTACTATTAATAATATTAATCTTCTTCTGTGTGATATATTTTGTTGCACGGCACGGCACACGACGGGACATCGCACTCATAACACATAAATATGATACACTTTCACACACACACATATTTCAAATAAACGCAACAAAATTGCGTGTATTTTTGTTAATAAATCACTATTAGTATTCAATTGAATCATAAACCAACAAAAACTGACAAATATCGCAAAACATATCGTATATATTTGTATATACGTGTACAAATAAATCGAAAATCGAAAAAAATAAATCGTATTTCCCGCGCACATTGCGCGTGACCTTGACGATGGAATATTTGAATTTCGATTGCACAACACGCGATCGGGGCGCCATCTATAACAATTCTATACGATTTTGACGGCAGAAAAACTTCTGTTTTGATTGTTGATTTAAAATATAATCCGTGATGTTTTTGAATTGAAAATGGAACGACAGGTCACAACAAGATTTCTCTATTGGGAAAAAATTACGTTTTTCAAATTCGATACGCGGCCGTCGATAAATAATTTATTTTGTGCCTGTCGGATATATCCGACGCGGCCCCTGGGGACAGTCGCGCTCCGTCGGATATATGCGACGCGGCCCCAGGCTCATTAAAGAGCGATTTGTGCCCCTCAACATTTTATGAAATTGATTACAATTTTGCGCTGTAAAGAAAACTTTTCACTTTAAACCATCGCCACCTCTTTCAATTCTTTTGGGTTTCGCTCTTTAGATTCAAAATATCTTTTGACAATTCCTTGCACACGATCTTTTCTTATGTTTAAAATTCCTAAGAATGTTTTTTGACATACAGGGATTATTTTTTCTGTCCTTATTTTTCAAATGAAATATTTTATATCAATGTTTTTCTTTTGAGACTTGTCCTTGTGGGTCGCAACGCGATTTACTGGGAGTCACATAGTAGGTACCGTGAAATGCCTTAATATCCACCCCTTTAAGGGAGCTGCATTTAAATACATTGGTGTCATGTTCACATTTGGGATATACGGGTAATTTCTTTAATGAGATGAAAACCTGTAATAAAAGTTATAAGTAGTTATCATAGTGTGCCTTGTAGGTGTTGGCATTTCAGCTCAGATTTAGAAGCATAGAAAGTTCGTAATATGCGTTTCTACCATATTTTGATATCTACAACAGTCTTGTCAGTTACATCATTTGCTATTTATTGAAGATCTAAACGCATAACTTGTTTAAGTTACTTATTCAAAATAATCAATTCATTCTTAAAAAAAATAATGTGTCTAATATGTATCGTGGTGTACCGCCCCTGAAGTATTCATGAAATAAACTACAGAATAGAGGAGTAAAAGCCAAAATTGTATTTACCTTTCTTGACTATTTCTTTACGTTTCTATGTGTTTGGTTCACGTGGATGTTTCCTAGATTCTCCAGGAAGAAATTCATTAACACTAATTAAAGTTTCGTCCATTATAATAATCTTATATCACAATAGTTTCACAAGCAAAAATTCAACAACAAGGGTAAGATAAACTGTGGCCATGTTGAATTTCATACAAATAGTGGGTGAATCGCGGCCCGTGATTGGTCAGTTCTTCCAGAGAGGATTTCGCAACTCAAGTTTTATTCGGAGAGGATTTTGCAACTGATCCAAATATTTGTTTTAATATTCCAAGGCAATGGAGCGAGATTGGTGACTCAATGTAGTCTTATACGATAGATTTTTTTAAACTCCATCATATGACACTCTCATTTCAATTTTTTGAAAATTCGTCCAGAGCGGGTTTTGCAACTCTACGCCTCATTTATGCACAAAAATATACTAATTTTCCCTGAAAAAATGTATTTAACAACCAATTTTTAACCTCTGGAACTCATTTTTAATAGAATAACACATTTTTAAAATTGGTAAAACACGAACATCAAACAACCCTTCAAATTCTATCTGTTTTTACCATTAATTATCCAAAATTACAAAATACCTGGCATGTTAATTAACCCGATCAGTGCCACTGCCGCGTAAACGCGCGAAACATTGCATGTCCCGTCAGGCCAGTGCCGCGTTACCGCGCGGGAATTTTTCGATGTAAATGCGCACAACAACAAACGATTTTTAACACGTCACCAATTTTAGATCGTACTGGCATCTATAGACAACGATCCTAAGCAGTTACATAATTTTTAAAACCACCAAATCTCGTAAAATTAGCGATTTATTAAAGTGTTTCATCTGACAGTTCTCAGAGTCCGCTAGGGTCGCCGCTTGCAAAGTTTTTTGGCTGAGAAACGGGGAATCCTGCAATACTTCAATTTAAAACTGCGCGTTTGGCTTGATTTTATTCCCAATTATTGACAATATTCGTCGGTTTTTTCGCCACTTTCGTATTTTTAATGCAATCTGAGTGAATATAACAATCTTGTGCGTCTATAAAATTATTTTTTTATCTTTATTTTAGCGAGATTCAACTGAATTTTTTGTTTCTCTGTTTTTCAGTACTTCAGTTTGATTTTGTTCACGATTATTTAAAATATCAGTGAGTTTATTTCGCCGTATTCCTGTATATAATGCAATGTGAGTGAGTATATCTATATAGTGTGTTTATGAAATTAATTTTTTCTTTGTACACGTTGTGTTCAAATTATCGTGTTAATTTTTTCTCTGTGTACACGTTGTGTTCAAATTATTGTGTTAATTTTTTGTTATAATACATGCGGCAACGGACTTATTTATTGCAAACGCCGTGCGCGTGTGTGTATACGGAACGGCAACTAGTAGCACAAGACACGTCGGCTCGCGGCGAGCAGGTACAAACCTCGCTCGCATAGAGCCACGCGGCGCGGCGCCCGCGATCTATATACATCACATTTTTATCTTTTTTCGCGAGATTCGCGTGAATTTTTTGTTTCTCTGTTTTTTTATAAAACATTTTTTATATTTCTTTTTGTGACATTACAATGGCTGACATATGATGATGATGAGATTGTTGGACAAACCGCCGAATCTGATGAGAGTGATGTGGAATTCGAATTGCGAGAGTTTTTTGAGCCGGATGAAAATGAAAATAATGTGCCTGACGAAATAGAAATTATTGCCTCTACTAGTAACGTCGATAGTACCTAGACCACTATTTCATTGCGATAGCGATCCTTTCGTGCCTCAAAGGATAATTTTGATTCATGTTTTGATTCATTCAATGCTATGAGTTTGTACTATTTTATAGTATTTTGAAATATACCACACGCAGGAAGACTTCACTATTATTATATTATAGTAAGATATTAAAGGTGTAACATTAAAAAACAGGTTAAAAAAAAAACAAAAAAAGTGAAATTGTGACAACCCTGTTGTATATTTTGCGGAATGAATTTATTTTGCTTTTGCTTCAAAAAACTCCGTCATAAATTCGGAAAACATAATTCTTTGGTAAGTTCTTACACTTTTTCATCATATTATGTTTATTTTTATTGTTTTTTATTTACTTTATTTTACGGAAAAATGTCTGGCCTATAGGTGTCCCTCATAGTAAATATGGCTGGCAGTTAAAAGGTTAATAATACAAAACATAGTATGTACCATTTAAAATTATTGAAAAATAATATATAAGTACATATTATAATAGTCTTCAAATAAAATCAAATATATGACAGTTTTATATTACAAAATTTATATTAACCATAAGTATTCCAATCAAATTAAAAGGTGTGTTAATTTCAGAATGATGGCATGAACATGTTAATATTGAAGATAACGTGTTCATCCCTATGATTTGAACATGTTCTAATTGTTTTTAAGTTCTGAATTTATTTCCAATGGAAAGAGCGTACAATATTTAGTTTAGACGGCTTATTAACTCATTTTTGACAAAAATGTTAGTTAACAACTTTTTTCCATGGGGTCTTCAATTTATAAATTAAAAATTTAATTTCAAATGTAAAGGTTGACGAAGAAACAGAAAAATTCACATCATTTTATAAGATGACACTTAAAAATTACAAAATTCGTGTGATGCATAAACATTAGTAAGAAAGGATCCCACCTTTCGGCCCCGTCTTCTGTCCTTGTCCCTTTTCCTGGCAGCCGGAAGCCCTAGGCTGGCGTACCCGCTGCTGATTCCGCTGCCCAATGATCCCCTAAAATACAGACCACTAATGTAAAATACAATTTAATCATGGTGCAGCCTGAATTGAAATGTTATTGGAGTTAATATTTTATTTTCATGTATGTATGTAAATACCAGGTGCGTGCAGTGGGAATGAATTTTTTGTAAATGTATATTTTGAAAAAAAAAAATAGAAATCAAATATTTATGCTACAGATTTTTATGATAACAATTGTGATAGAAATACTACGAAATATATGTTGTGTTCCGTTTTTTTTCTTCTATATAATTGGTTACGTAAAAGTCATGCTGCGATGTTCCCACTGCACGCCCCTGGTAAATACATATTAGGTTTCTGTCACTCCTGACTAAAGCAATATGACAAAATATTATTTCTTAGAAGCATTTAGAACAGAGCAAATTTTGAATTTTAAAATCGTGAAAGGTATTTTCATTTTTCCTCAAAAGTTATCTATTTTTCATGCAACAGTGGTTTAGCTTTGACTTATATTTGATTTTATCACAAGAGGATTTTTATAATACCTCTCGAAAGAAAAAAAAACAATCTTAATAACTAGAGAAACTTAAAATAATTAATTGTATTATTTAATTTATTAACTCTACTTAGGCTCAGCGATATATACATATATTCGGCACGGCATAATCTTCAGTATGTTTTGAATGTCCTTGTACTTTATCTTGGGATTTGTGACAACAAAAATACAAATTCCTTAATTTATTATTACTTTAGTCTATATTATTTTACTTTAGCCCAAATTCAACACACAAGAAACACTGAATTTAGAATTTTGATATCTGACAGCGATTATCGTTCAAAGACAATTTTTCGTTTGGGAAGTGGTAATGTTAATTATCTACTAAGAGGAGAGTGTTACCTGTTGACTTGTTTGTTGAACTGAGAAGTGAATGCTTTGAGGGAATTTTGAGGTTGAGTTCTTCCCATGGAAATACCAGACCTGAAATTGATGTTGCTTATAAGTTACCTTAAAGCGAATACAATTGAAAGAAAAGATTTAAATTATCAAACTGGACTGACTGAAAAATTAATGTTCGTAATTATTATATTTATAATAATAACTTGGTAATTTAGAAAAATGTAATTTCATTTATAATGTAAAAATACAAAAAGTACTGATCTTTATGTTCAAAACACCAATAATTAATTGCAAAATAAATCAAAATTTTTCTCAAAATACAGGTGTCTCGTAGCAATAACTTCAGAGGGTGTTTTCTTCATTGAATTTTGAATAGAAAATATTATTTATACTTTGGGTCGACAGTTACGGAGATAAGCGACATCAAAGTTTGCATTTTTTTCTCAATATTTCTGACTTATTACAGTAAGAGTGAACTATTTACAGTAACATACATGGAATATCAAAAATATTAATTTTACAAAAAAAGCCAGAAATATTAAAATAAAAATGCAAACTTAAATGTCTCTTATCGCCGTTTAACTGTTGACATTTCACTCAAAGTGCAAAGAATCATTTCTATTCATAATTGAATTGCTGTGAGACACGTGTATATTTGATATAAGATATATTTGATTAATATGAAATAAAAATTCAAAATTATTAAGTAAAAAAAGTATTCTGAAGGTCTGTATTAACTTTTTTCCAACTGATCATATTCCATCTCGCTGGATGACATCTGGCAAGGATTGTTTAGCAAAAGTGCTTTAACTTAAGCAAAAATTAATTAAGATTTGATCTAATTATATGCGACGATTTGTTTACACATTAATTTCTGATTAAAATGCATACAAATTCATACGACAAATAATTCGAACCATGTACCGATTCGCTGTGCTGTTTAATATCAGCCGCTGTCACGGCTCTCAACTGCGTTGTAATATAAGCAAATGAATAGGACCATAAAATGCGCTAGACGCTTCGTCAACCCAAAAGTGTTAAAGTTGTTAATAACGTTGGAAGTTAATAAAAGAAGCCACTCACTCTACACTGTGGTTAGTCTGCGTAGAAATTTCCGACCACCTGTTATCAGAAGAATTCTCCGTGAAGCTCATTCCGCGACTGCCCAGCACGCTTATCTGTCTCCTCATTGTCACCATCGATATCTCCTTTTCCAAATCACAACTCTGGAAAAATATATTTTTTACATAATTAATAATAAATAAAAAAATTTAGTATATTTCAACTGTTCCACAGAGTGTGTAAGAATTTAATCAGAATATTATTTCAAAAGTTAACCTGGTTTATCTGCTTCACAAATAATATTTTCAGTTGATCTCATTCCAGTGCTGTGAACTCAGTGAGCATGTATGTAGACTTTTTTCGATTTTAAAGTCAGATAAATATGAATATTTTACTTATATTAATCATTAATAGTTGATGTATATTATATATAAGTAAATATATGTGTCAATTATTGTATAAATGTGCTAAAAATGTGAAAAATCAGTGACAATCATAAACGACAGCATGAAGATGTGTAAGACACATCTGAGCTGGCTAGCTGCCATGCTGCTAATAATTAGTGAAGATCGACAAATCGCCGAAAGCGGCACCCTGTGCAATATGCATTGCGCTCTGCGCACCACGCACTGCACTCCCCGGACCACCCCCTCTACATGCATGTGTAAATAAATTAATGCAAATTTCATCAAGACAACATTTTATTTCGTTGTCAGGTAAATATTTATAGGTATATTGTAATTATTTTATCGAGTTTATAAATATATTACGGAGGAATTTCTAAAATATGATCTCTGTATTTAGTATATTTACAGAGATATTCACATAATTAGAGGCTCAGTTTACAGCACCAGAGGGGAAAGGTTAAACTAACGTTTTCAGGGGTTAGCACAGCCCTTCGCTGTCTTCTGTCCTGACACAATATTCCGCGTTTAAATAACTCCTCAGACTTTCCCCGTAGATGTCTCTTTCATTAAAAATATTCTTAGGTTTTCATCTGCAAAGACCCTGCAACGGGATCCGAAACGTCAGTCAGAAATGTCGTAGAAAACTCAAACCAGAAGCCTCTTTCATTCATCTCCGCATTAATTTATTCCACATAAGAAACCATCTAAATAATCTTATTTAATGTCCTGTTCTCTATATTAAGATCACCATATTTGCAAAATTGATAGCGTACCTTTTTTCCATAATTGTTGTGAACGTGTGCCTTCATCTTTTCAAAGCACTCGGCTATTCTCTGGTGCAGTGGTGCCAACGACGGCGGCAGTCTCACCCGGTGAACTTCAATTCCTGAAAAATACCGACTAATTAAATCAACCTATTTTTAATACTTATTCAATTGTTTTTTTTTTGTTAAAAATTTTATGTTCCTTTTTCTCACAGTTCAGTATCCCTGGGACATTTGGCATTAATTTATTTAAAAATAGCAAAATATTACATTATTATAAAGCAAACACATGGACAATGGATACACAGTATATGTGAAGTATGAAGATCTATATGAATAGCGGTGCTTTTGCATCTATATACCACGTATCATGTATTATGAACATAAATGGGTAAACAAATTTCACACGATTTTGAATATGGAATATCATAGATTCATCATAATAGATAAAGTAAATACTTTTTGACTGATCCCAAAATATATACATTCAGAAATGGAAATAAAATCTTCTTCAGTCTTCATTTCTCCACTGCTGGATATAAGCTATTTCCACACGCTTCCACCTTTTTCTGTTGTTTGCTTCTTGTAGCCATTTCTTCTTTTCAGTAAAAAGACAATATTTTAGAAGATAAAACTATGAAATAATTTTCATAGTTTTCATATCACTGCTAGCAATAATAATCGTACACTAATAATTTGTACATACCAAACTCCAGCAACGGTATTTGAGATGCTATGAGATCCTTGAGCGTCGAGATGAGACCTCTGTGTTCTGGGTGGGCACGAAGATAGTCCTCGGTGAAGAAGGCCTTTTCGTAATTGACTATGCCACCCATCACGGCTGCGTCAACCATTCCTGATGAAAAATATTTGACATCATTAATGGAGAAGTTTCATGTTGATAACACTATATTTAACTTAATGGAATTAAAATATAGATCAAAACAAATAAACCAGTGAAAACATTTTTAAGTCTGTCAATAATAAGAGAAAAAGAATATTAAAGTTAGTGTATTTTAGCGTGGGATGATTGACCCCCAATTTGCCTGTAACGTTACGCATCCGCATAGCTGGGCGCCGGAGTACGAGAGATGACGTCATGCGACTCCACCAGATGGAGTAAAATTATTCATGCAAAACTCTAATTTAAAATTTTATAACTTTTGTTATTTTTGAGATATCTTAATTTTACTTTCAGACTTTTTAAAAATTTTCTGTTAGTTTTGTCCTCATTCTCAGAAGGGCAGTAGTAAATTTTCATTGTGATACTGTATAGACGTACCACTATAACTTGGCGTGCGAGGGAGGGCGTCCCTATCGCGTGACAGAAGTTGTCAGGGTATAAATTTATTGCACAATACATAATGTACAGAATGTCCGGTGACCGGTGTCGTATTAAATACAGAAATTTGGTCGGGCAGCACTAAAGAAACCATGCAGTAATGGCGGCCGTTCTATCTGTAAGATCGGTCCATTATTCGCTTTTTCAGCTTCGCAAAACTTTA
>JADDOH010015160.1:0-19366 GCA_016648135.1 Agrypnia vestita
CTAAGACATCCACCGTACTCTCCGGACCTTGCCCCAACAGATTACCATTTTTTTCGAAATTTGGGTAACTTCTTGCAAAGGAAAAAATTCAACTCCGATGGGGCAGTCCAAACCGCCTTCAAAGATTTTATTGATTCCCGTCCGAATGGTTTTTTTAGTAAAGGGATCGATGAAATACCTATGAGATGGCAAAAGTGCATAGATAGCAATGGTACATACTTTGATTAAATAAATATATTATAATAAAAAAAAATCGGCTTTATGTTCCTCCCATACTAAACGTCAATTTCATATGTAAGGACCTAATATATACATCATTATATAAACATAATTATAGACAAATCTGTTATTTTTTCTTTTCAATCTCTTATTTTAACTCAAACCTTATTAAAGGTAAACATACACCACACAATAAAAAAACAATGTGTCCCTTTGATGTCTTACCTATTTCAAGATAAGTATTAGAATTGGATTTCGTTGAACTTGTATCTTTAGTGCGAAGGTGGCGAGGCACAAACGAGATGATTGATAATATCGGTTGTGCGAAATCTTTAAGAGCCCTGGATTTTATCACATCGTATATACTTATAACCTCGTTGTACCCGCATATGAATACAAATTTCATAATTTATCGTGGATTATAGAATCATGCAGTTAGATAGATAGATTTATAAATAATCCATATATTTCTGATTGTTAACAACGTACGTTTTCCTTCTTTATCTTTCAATCCGGTAACAAGAATAGCATTAGATTTCGATTGCGACCTTTTGTTTCATTTCAGTTAATTTTGCTTTCAGAACTGAACAATGAATTATCAATAGGTACTATTATTCCCTAGCACGCTAAACTCCAAACTTTAAGGCGACTTGCTCGCTTGTAATCATTTAACTGGATGTTATATTAAGATTGAGTAAGTTTGTCTTTTTATTCTTTTATTTTTCTTATTTATAATATTTAATTTGCGATTAACGTTTTTTACGATTATTTAAATACTTCAATGTTTTTTTTTTTCGAAGGGATCTTTGGCCCCGAAACATGTCGTTTATTCAATATTTTCGAGGCCGCAATAGTTTTAAACTGAATGTTTTCTAAAAATGTTCTCAGGTTTTCACGACCGTTAAGAATCATCTGTTTCTAGTTTTCTGGGTTATTCTGCCGTGTATACGTGACGTCTCTGGCCGACATTTCAGATCCCTCATCAGGGTGCATCATCAGGACGACCCTGCAATGATGGATGATCTGATGATGGACCCTGCAATGGGATCCGAAACGTCGGCCAGAGACATTACTTATCACTTATACAATATCCCAAAACACTACCCACAGAATAATGTTTTCTCTTTTTACTAATTGTAATGTAACCAAGTTATTTAAAGAAATTGTATTCTGGTCCTTATTTTTATTTAAATCTTTACCATTTTAAATGTGTAGTCGTAATATTCGTTTTTATTCATTTAAAAATTGTATATTTATAGTATTATTTTGATTTTTATAAAATTCGATGAAAAAATCTTTCGTTGTCACTGTAATATGAACCCGGAACATTTTCTTACTGGCGAACAGTGATACCAATTTTCACAGTAACAATCGTTTAATAAAATTTTTAGATTTATTCTTTTTCAAACTTTATATTATGCAATGATTCCCAAAAACCTTAATAAACCTAACTTACAACTTTACAATAATAAAAATATACCTTCTAAGAAGTTATACACATTTGTTCAATTAAATCCTGTATATTTTCAATATTGTTTTCAATTTTGTTGATTGAATGTATTTTAATTTAAATATTGAACCAGCAAACAAGTGTAAAATAATCATAGTTTATAAACACACTCTGTGTGTGTATGTATATATTGTATATAGATGTGATATCATCGTATATCGCAATCATTAACCGATCCCTCACAACAGCCTACAGCCGCCTCCACTCACCCCCCTCCGGCCACAGGGGGAGCAACATCCACCGGGCGAGTGGTTCTCGTCCGGTGGATGTTGCTCCCCTTGTGGGGAAGGCGCTGGATGTGTTTCTTAAATGTAATAAGCACTTTTTTTGGGGAAGGCGCTGGATATGTTTCTTAAATGTAATAAGCACATTTTTATTTTTTAGAGTGAATATTTTATTTCAGTGAAAGTCAAAAAGCTTCTGTATTGATATTCTTGACATCTGTTTTTTCGTTTTATCGAGTATTAAATTATTTTAGTGACCGATGAAATTGTAAATATTTAAATATCCTTTTACATCCCTCACTTCGTGTAAAGGATCAAATAACCTTCAGGGGATGAAAAATATAACGACTGCTCACTTTAAAAATATTCTCAGGTTTTTACGGCCGTTCAGAATCATCCGCGTGTATTCTAGTAAAGTAGTTTTCTGGGATATTCTGTCATGTGTATCAAAGCTGAGGTGAAGCTCTCATTCAGACATGCGGGAATCGCGTGGGAACCGTGCGGTTATATCTGAACGATTACATTACAACCTACATAAATAAGACCCGAAGCGGATCCCACGCGATTCTGAAACCGTACCCGCTGTCTGAACGTGCACTAAAGGCATCGCCTTTCTGCCTTTTGTTCATTAAAATTCTTCCATTCTTGGTCTAAACGAATTTAAATTGTTTATTTTTAGCCATTTGTCTAGCTGCTGCATGTACAAATTTATTATAAGGAGAGATGTTCCCTGTTATACTTATATACTTGCGATGCGTTAAGTTTATTGGACACATTATTTTTGTTGTACGTCTTCATAGCTGAGAGAATGTTTTAGCCATTTGTCTAGCTGCTGCATGTACAGATTTATTATAAGGAGAGATGTTCCCTGTAGACATACTTGCGATGCGTTAAGTTTATTGGACACATTATTTTTGTTGTACGTCTTCATAGCTGAGAGAATGTTTTAGCCATTTGTCTAGCTGCTGCATGTACAGATTTATTATAAGGAGAGATGTTCCCTGTAGACATACTTGCGATGCGTTAAGTTTATTGGACACATTATTTTTGTTGTACGTCTTCATAGCTGAGAGAATGTTTCTGCCATTTTTAGAGTCTCAAATTCGAGTAATGCATTTTTTTTTTCGTGCTTTATATAATTTCAAGTATACTCCTATACAATATTTATTTTTGTATCTACTTCAATTTCTATCTTCACTTTATATTTATATTTTCTTTTCTCTTAGATTCATGTATTATTGTGTTTGTATCTAGTACTAAATTGTTATCCTGCTTTTATATTTATTTTTACTTTTTTATTTCTTTACTATTGTTATTTATTCATATTCTACGTTACTATTGAGTAACTCTTAAGTGGAAATAACTGCCACAGAACAGTGTTTGGAGTAATTAGTAATTTATTTTAAACAAATGTAAATAAACATTAAACATTAAAAAACAATTCAATACTCAAATATACTTGTCTATTTTCAAGTAGGTACTTGATAATTGAGTATTTTTGAGAATTAATCGAAATTATAATTATATAAATCGAAAATCAAAAATGTTGAAATATTTCAGAAAGTTTTGCTTTTGGCGTTTATACCCAAAGCCCTGAGTTGAGCGATCACTATCAAGTAATATTTTTTTGGTTTCAGTCGTCAGAATTTATGCCCAAAGCCCTGAGTTGAGCGATCACTATCAAGTAATATTTTTTTGGTTTCGGTCGTCAGAATTTATGCCCAAAGCCCTGAGTTGAGCGATCACTATCAAGTAATATTTTTTTGGTTTCGGTCGTCAGAATTTATGCCCAAAGCCCTGAGTTGAGCGATCACTATCAAGTAATATTTTTTTGGTTTCGGTCGTCAGAATTTATGCCCAAAGCCCTGAGTTGAGCGATCATTATCAAGTAATATTTTTTTGGTTTCGGTCGTCAGAATTTATGCCCAAAGCCCTGAGTTGAGCGATCACTATCAAGTAATATTTTTTTGGTTTCGGTCGTCAGAATTTATGCCCAAAGCCCTGAGTTGAGCGATCACTATCAAGTAATATTTTTTTGGTTTTGGTCGTCAGAATTCATAATTTTTCACATTTTTTATTAAACCATAGACGTACTATAAATATAGACAAGTTACAAGCCAAAATATCTGCTACACACCACATCACACGAATTATTGTGAGAGTTGGTCTAGGGGTGTCCAAAATGTATAAATATCCTCGCAATATTAACTACTGCATACGATCACTGTGCAATGAAGAATATTATTAATAAAAACAGTGGCTTAGAAATATTTGTTTCCAATGCGTACACTCTTTTGGATTTCGAAGAAATAAATAAAAAAATGTATATGTCCTAAAACTAAAAATCAAATATAAAAACAATTTATTTAACATTTAAGCAATTTACAGAACTTTTCTTTAATATTACCACGATCATATAATTTAAGAAATATTTTATGACTGCTCTCAGTACCACATTTCAAAAGATTTTCAACTTATTCAGAAAAAAAAACCTTTTACTTTTTAATTCATCTATCACTTTTTTCAGAAACACTATTTCTTTGTATTTCGTAGTCTCTGTGCTTGCATATTTCTAACGATTGCAGAAAGCCTTTTACATTTATTTATTTCAGAATCTTTTTTTTTTTAAATTTTGTTTTTCGCGTATATTCTTTGTTTGTGTTTCACATATTTCTATTAATTCTTGCTCTGGTAGTGGCGTGAAACTTGTTTATTTATATCACAATACTGTAAAGGAAACAAATTAAAATACTTCTCTCATAGAACTCTCATAATCTCTCATACAAAAAAAAACAACAAATAATATTACAAATAATTTAACCTACAATTTGAATTGATGAATATGAATGCTCCAGATATGGATTTGAGGTTCTCTAAAAATAATTGTATAAAGTAAATAAATTACATAAAAAACTAATTGAAAATAATAATAGAAACTAAATATTTAAAGCACTTTTAATATTAAAATATTTTTTAAATATTCATCTGGAAAATTGTTATCGAAAAATGTTAATACAATTCACAGCCCTGTTTCTATTTGTATCTCTTTTACACGTATGCTGTGTACTGATATCTCCGTACTCCAAATTTGATTTGAATTTCTCCGCAAATTTTGACATAAAACTCACCTATGAAAGGTTATATCCTCTTCTTTATTACGTGATGAAGTACTATAACCTCTAACCACCGTCTAACAAACAGGCATATTTCAAGTTTGATTTTTTAAATTGTTAAGACAAAAAGCAAAAGCTTTCGCTACAACTTCATGTGCATTCGTTGTGTCACGGTATGTTTTATTATCCTCTCTTATACATGGTTATGAAAATAATTTCTATCTCTTTCTGACTGATACATTTAGTACTTAATAGAAGACAGCAGAGACTAGATGTCTCCGGTTTGTTTTTTAAATATCTGTCTCCACACAGACATAAACAAAAAATAATAATAATAATGACTAGTCTTTATTTATATACGTCTATTATTAAAACAATTTGAATAATTAGGAACTCAAATAAGTAATAAATTTTCGATTGCAGTAGAAATACGTATGAATGAATACAGAAACGAAACATTAATAACCTTACCGATATATTTACAAACAGGAAGCATTCCTTTTTCGAATGACAACATTAACTTCTCCACCAAAAACGTTGTAGTTAATTCAATTAGCTCAGGAAATTATTGAAAGGATTCACCCAAAAACGTCTTCGGAAGATGTAGATTTAAATTCTTTGCAAGAAGTGAAGTGAATTCTTCAGGAGTAGAAGATAGTATATTAATACTATTTAGTCGATAGTCTAAGGAAATTAGGGAAAATCAAAAAACGGAAGGAAAGAAGAAAACATAAAAAGAGAATTCAAAAATTTGATATCTTCAAAAAGCGAACAGATAAATTAGAAGTATTATTCAACGCGCTGATGACAATAAAACCAAAATCAACAGCAACAGAAAGGGATTTTTCCACAGCGGGAATAATAAAGACAAAAATTCGCAGTAACTAATATTAAATTCGAGACATTTAATGCATTATTGTTTTTAAAATATAATGTTCTTAAAGTTAAAATAAATGCTAAAATAAAAATAATTATTTTATTTATTTATTTATATAGTAATTGGAGGCGAACAATAATATTCCGAGATCTTCGCTCATAACTAGATTGTCGCTGAACCCGAGGGCACGCCAGTATTTGATCGTTCTTTATGTTAGCGGACACGCTTGTGCAAAGTGCGTGACATTTGGATATTCTTGAAACAATATCCAAAAGATTTTCCTGACGATTTTCAGGCACCATCTGCATCTCGAGGTTACAGCTGTGGCTTATCTGTTCCATTTCTTCCAGTTTCCTTTCCAATCTTTGTTCACTTTCTTGAAGCTTTGAATTTTCAGATTCCAGTTTTTTAACACGAGCAGTGTTTTCAATATCTGCTGTATTAAGACGGTCGTACTCACTAGATATATATTCAATTGAAATTTTGATGTCTTGTATACCAGATATCTTCTCATTGATATGGTCCAGGTTTCTATTAATATTTTTATTTAATTCATACATAAAATTATCAAACTTTTGGTCGACGTTTCAGTTGAGAATCCTCTGGTATCTGTGTTGGGGTTATTTTAGCTTTAGGTAGGTTAGGTTTACATAATAAACACTTCAATTTATGACAATTCATCTGGAGCGCATTTTTTAATGTCTCTTCGAATAATAATAATAATAAGAATAGTGGAAACCATTACTACATTTACGCATTTTAAAATACTTTCGGGTTGTATTTTATCATTGCATTGCCTACAATTCATTTTAAATACGTGAGATTCCAATAACAAATGAAATGCTTATTATAATAATAAAAGGTTTACCCCTTTTTCAATAGATGTTACTTGTTATTTGTCTGTTTTCGAATGCCTTGGATTTTCTGAGTATTAATTTGATGTAAAAAAGTTTATGTGTTATCGTCTAGATATCGCTTTAGTATTTTTATTATTTATTTTCAAATCTCTCTGTCAATGTACAATACAAATAGTGGAAATAAAATACGTTGCGGATATTCAAATGTATAATACGTACATTTTCCATTACACTATATTACATCCTTAGAATCGTTTGAACACGCAATATCAAAGCGGTTGCTCTGGAATAAGAAATGTAAAAAAGACTATTCATTCCAGATCTTTTGAACGTTTTATATGTTTACCATGTGGAAGTGTGGTTTCTTGTTACACTTTCAATTACTTTGGCAATCGCTATTCAGTAGTTACTCTTTAAAACAGTTTTTTCTTAAGAGCACTTTTGTAAAAGAACTGTCAAAAATTTTATTATTACAATATGAGTTAATGTATGCACTATCGAATTTTTATGTTTACGCTATACTATTTAATATTTACATTATCAAAATTTACACTTGTAACATATATTCGTATAATTATATTTATTTCAATGGTATTTTATTTTATTTGTGATGTTACAATTTTTCAGTACATAGATAAAGTATATTATTAAAAAGTGTGTATGGTCATTGTGGTTTATAGACAGATCTGTCTACCGGCAACATAACATTTCTGGTTCGAGCTCAATCTTTTATGACTGAAATTTTTCTGTGTATATTTGTGTAAATAATTTTTCTCAATTTGTTTTATTATAATTATTATCTTTCTTATATTTTTTCCAAGACTATAAACAAAATAACTCTAACATGGTTACATCGTCGGGAGTATTGAGTTTGTATTCTGTTGTGTATTTAATTTAAAGGATGTCAGTTTAAAACAATTACCTCGTGCGGGATATGTGAGGCAATTTATGTTTGGTAAGTCAACCTCTTTACTTTTGTCTCTCTAGCCACGAGTCGTGCGTTCCATAATGTCGGGTCTTCATAATAATTTTGAAAGTTTGAATAGATCTCGCTGATTCGCTTGGCCTTATTGCGTTGTTGCTGGGTGGAATTCAACCCATTAAGTACGGGGCTAGCAGGATTCATCCGCTCTATTGCACGTCTGGGACAAAATATTACATTTTCTCGAGGCAGATATTCTCAACCTGAAGAGGCCCCAGTACACGATTTTCGTGTTTGCTCTCGATTTGCTAAATTTAACGTAAACCTATTAAATCGTTTTGCAAAACCCATAGCTAAACGAGCTTTTAATCAATTTATTTATGATAGATCCATTTACTCTTGAAGCATTTCCTCAAATATGTACAAATATATTGTTATAACCTCAAAAAAATTATAACTCCGAAACACTATTTTAGTTTTCGTGCAATAGAGTTATCTTTGGTACACTTAATCTCTATATTTTCAAATAAAGACCATATATTTTATTTATAAGTTAATTGTATAAAGTTTGAAAAAGAAGTGGTGCTATTCAGACATTAATATTTTTCGACAACTTGTTATATATATCGTTTTAAAAAATACAAAAATTAAACGTTCTGTTTTCTATATTGCAGTATCCATAAAACCGTTAAAACATCGATTATTTTAATTAAGTTTTACATGTGTACTAAGAAAATTTTAATGTCATATTTTAATATAAAAATATTCAAAAAATTATACTTCATACTCAAGAATTCCAATTAATTAAATCGTATAGTCTGTTAAAAGATCATTTTTCTTTCAAATCAGTGTCCGGTTGGACAGTCCAACCGAAGTCCATGCCATGCCAGTAAGTTTATTCTGATCCAAAAGTTACATTTTTAATTAAAAATTAGATAGGTATGTCTTTCAAGTGAAACTATATTTTTTTTAAGTTTTGCTTAATTATCCACGGTACACTCAATTCTCAAAACATTCGTAAATCACCGCCATACGCATTCGTTACATTTTTCCCAGTATTTTAATTGCACACCTAAATATTTGCATGTGAAAGATAAATTTACCACGCCGCCCATCGGGTCCTCTGGCGCAACGGACAACGCAATTGATTACAGATCATAAAGTTTTCATTTTTAATGATGGCAGAATCGAATGTATTTTTAATTATTTAACAAAATGTTATTGTCCATAAAACTATACTTAATATAAATGAAAAAACTTTACATATATTTTGACAATATTTAATAATTTCTTGAATAAATGCTTTAAACATACAAATTTCAATTTTATTTTTTTCATACGTCAAAATATATTAAAGATCTCCTTATTTAGTTCATAAAATTATTTTTTCTTTTTCTTTTTAATAGAGAAAACGAGTTCTCAAAACGTACTGTATGATGAAAACGTACGTAAAATGTACCATTTTATAAGCACGTAGAATATACATTACCTCAATATTCTCACTATATTTGAAAATAAACGACACATTTTTTACTCGAGTACAATAGAAAAAAAACGGTTAACGTCACGGTCTTCCGTGTTAAGGATCGAAACCCAACTACTAATTACAACTACAGAACTACAGGACTTATTACCACGAGACAAAGGGGATTTATTTAATCCAATAATTTTAATTTATATCCGTTCAAACCAATTCCGATATAAATCGACCTGAACTAGTAATTACGAACATGCCCGCACAGATAACGATGTGTAGAGTACACATTTGACTTCTCGTCATACAAATGAATTCCCCAACTATTGATTTAAGATTAATAAATTAACTAGATTTCGATATTCCACTTAAAGGCTAAAATCTTAAAATAGTGCTGCCTTCCATGAATTACATAAGAATTTTACACCATCACACACACACCATTAGATACATTCATTCCATACACTATTGAAAGTTGCCTAAGGAACTATGAAAAGTACCAGGCCTGGAATAATTATAAGAAATTTGAGAACCAAGGTGCTGGCTAAATGACGGACAGCGGAGCGGATGGATGACTGGAGGGGAGACCTCGCTTACTGGCCGACCTCGAGCTCGATGAGGCGAACACATCAGAAAAGCGACGTGGGCGGTTCGGCGAGGCCTATATCCGGCAGTGAAGAGAAACACGCTGATGAGTGTTTGCAGAGAAATATTTTAACAGTGATAAATTATCTTGTATTCTAAAATAATTGAATTATTGTCGAAGGGGTGACATATTTCAAGCCCCTGCAAGAAATACTCCTGTATAAGCCTTTTCTGAAAACTTCAGCTATTACATCTGAGGTGCTGAGGTTACAATTCTTATTGCTTAAGTTGTGTCGTTTTTCAGGATACATTTCTGTTTTAATCGTAAAATGTATCCGGACGTCCTCGTAACGTTTATGGGGGTTTTGAAACACTTAAATTCTTTGTTCAGAGTTTCAAGTTAGTACACGGCTATAATTTTACGAAAACTAAATTGTAAGCGTTTTTCCGATAATACGGCTCTCGCACTTAACACCGACTCACATTTTAATACTCAAAAATATGTTGTCAAGTTCGCTTATACATTTCTGAAAATCCTGAAAAAATCATAAATAACCTGTTTTATTTTTCATAATATAGTCACGGGACGTGGCAATGGAAGGCAAATGAAAATACTGGAAATTAATTTACGATTTGTTAATCATTTTAAAAAAGGTCACTGGACACGAATTTCATTTAAACACTTTTCTTAAAATCAGTACGCAATCAATCACTAGTATTTGTATTTTCAGATACAAGCAAATATTTTGATCATGAAAAGTTTATTATAAAAAGCAAAAAAGATATACTTCTAATTTTTTATGAAAAAATACAAATTGTATAAATAAAACAAAAATATAAAAAAAAAATTTAATAAAAAAGCCAAAAATTATCGCCTGCAAGTCATTAATTAAAAAATAAAGTTTAATTAATGCTTCCCTAAAACTCGTTAGAATAAATAGATTCGCAGCACTAATCATCAAAACCTCATCGGGCGACATTTCCGCGACAAGTGATATGTGTTACCGGTGTGTACACGTCAAATGACCGCGTCATTGTCCCCGAAACATGTGCGTAGATGTTGATGCGACATGCCGGCGCGGAATATTGCGCTATTTGTCCCCTAGTGAATACATGGCTTTTAACAAGTATATTTTAAACTTAACACATTCACATTATTTATTTTTTTCGATTCTTCAGTTTCATTCGTTCTTCGTGTCGGAATTGACAAATAGTGGCCTCAATCAGACGAGACACTTCTCGTAATCCACAAGTCTCGTTCCTGGATCGCCCTCAGCTGACTGGAACGCATCCATCTTATAGCACTGTCTCTAGGCTAACCTCATTTTCTAGGCTGTCAACTTTGACGTATAATATAGCCGAAAAATTGGATAGTCCATCTTACGCTTGTCGCTATTGCGTACTTGCAATAATTCGGTACTAAACTGAAAAAAAATTATCAGAATATCACTTTTTGATTTTGTTATTAAAAAAAGGATTGGTTCTGAAGAATTTCGATTTACCTATTAATCGTGAATGTGTCATTTAATTATACAATATTATACAACTCTGTCAAAATACTCTGATTATAAAAATGAACTGAAAATGTGGGTCCACCGAGCAGATTCGTTCGAAGTTAGAATTGAGAAAATTTTATCATTGAAGCACGCATCACCCTGATGATGGAATGGTAATTTCTGAAACATGTTGGTGAAAAAAACTTACAAAATTAGATATATACAAATAAAATAATCGATTTTTTTTTTAATTTTAATATACTAATTTTAAGAAAGCGTATGGTTCAAGAAATTTTGGATTCATTAGTATTAATTGTATTTTAATTAACAAAAGCTGACATGCATATGATACCTTATTCCTTATTTGTATAAATAAACTTGAAACATCGATGTTTTTAGAGTAACCTGTTTATTTTAATTTAATCTTCATTGGCGAAACGGCCGTCGGCGAAGCGGCCGCCGGTGAATCGGCCAGGTTTTCTCAACCCTCAAAATGTAGTTTTGAAAAAAAAAACTTGGTGTTTTACAATTCTATTTTAGGCTTCACTTCCTAATGGAACGTCTTCGCATTACCCGGACGTCTCGGAAGTCCGTTAATTCTCGAGTTGGGATTCCTGGCAGATTCTGGACCGCCCCCCCTTCCCTCGCGCCTCCCCGCCATTCCTCTCAGAAGGGATAATCCCCGGTACTTTGTTAACGGGTCTGTAAAACAAGATTGTTTAATCGCCTTACACGCCCGTTTATTATGAAGGAGAAGATTTGTATGCAAATTGGAGTATTATTCTCGATACTCGACCGCTTCGTCTCTGAGTGGACACTCGCATTGTTTGCCGTGATTCGTGGTCCCCGGGCGATGGGCTCGGGAATCGATAATTCAGTCTGGATGAATTCTGTCCCTCTTTTCCATTCGACTATGTTTAAGTCGACTAATCCGATTAACATACCTAAAGTCAGTTTTAGAATAAGGAGAGATGAGCAGTTGCCTAGGTGGTAAACATTTATGAGTGAGTATGTGTAGAGCTTATGTAAAGATCTTTGTTGGTCTTGTTTATGCGACTCTTCGTCATCATCAATAAACCATCTATTATAACATTTTCTCACATTTCTCGAAGAGTTTTCAACATCACAAAACATAATGCACACAAGTTATCAGGCTTTGGTAACATTTACATGAAACTGATTTGACAGGAGTAGATTAAATGTATGTCCGAAATTATCATTTTTAAAACTATTCTCTGACATTTTTTATTGTTTTCCAGGCAAGACTCCATAATCACATTTATGGAAATGAAACACTCGTGTTCAGTTCTACTCATTTAATTTACTCGAGATGCTTTTCGCCGTATGAGGGCGTAACAATCCACTTGGTAGTCTCTTGATATTGCCAGACTAATTGTATTATACGGTAGTAAAACATATTTTTAGATCTTAACCCTAGCAAAAGATATCTGGGAGAGGAAAGTACTACAAACAAATTCTGAAGCTATATGAGAAAACGAATAGTGAAGAATAAGGTGAAAAAAAGAACTACAAATTTTGTACGTCGAACCAGATATAGTGGCAACACTGAAAATTACTCAGCTATACTATGGTTTTCACAACTGAAAGACTACCTGTGAGGACTATCTATAGACGGCAGTGACAAAACTACTTTATACCTTGAAAAATTCACACAAAATCTAAAATAAGATCTCACATGATGACGACAATGATTGGATACACTTATTTACAATATTTTTTCCGAATTAGTGTTTAAACAGCGAATATAATTTCTAGTCAGACTTTAATCACTCCGTTGATTCGGCTGTTTGAGGACGGTTTATTGATATTAATATATTTATAGTATATGTGTAAATTTTGTAGCGATATATAATAAAATGTATACGTTAGTAAAGCAATAAAGGAAGTATTTACTTTTATTCATTTATTGAATTAACCATTTATAAAAAATATAATTTTAACTTGTGATGGTCGACATAGAGATAGATTTAATAAATTTAGAAAATCTTAAAATAATAATATTCAAAAAAGCCAAGTATGGACATCAAAAATATATTTCTTCTGGTTTGAATCGTTTAAAAGTAAAAGCCTGATATATTTCTTCTTTAGATTCTATGTATTACAAGAGGCTAACAAAATATTGAATATTCAGCTATACAAGTAATATTTCTTAGATCTTTATTATACCATAGATATAATTCTGTGTTAAATTAATATCGTTTGCCAATCCTAATAGACTCGACCTTGTGAGTAGGTGCGAACAAGCCTTTATTATTTATGAATCGGAACAGCAAGTCTCGTGTGTAGCGGGTGCTTTACTGTTATTTTAACGAAACGGACCAATCACAGGCGCGCTTTGCCTTCGACGGGTTGAGCCGGAGGCGACCGTCCTGATGGCTGAATCCGGCCAATGGCGAGCGCCGGCGGTGAGGTCATCGGGCATAGGATGAGTCACTGCACTAGCGTGGATTTCAGAGGTATGGTGAAATCGTTACGATAAAAGGAGCGAACGCGATGTACTCAGCCCCTTCAGTTCGAGACCAGACTTGCGAGCGGGAGCGCTGCCCAACAGACTACCGACGGAGCCCCGAGTTCCAGAACAGCATTTGCGGACGGAGTTGCTGCCCGGACTTATGGAGGAATCTACCATTCATCAGTACCAGAGAGTATCATACCGCCACTGTGTAACAGCTAAGGAACACATTTATATTATCTATCGATTAATTATTTTCACTATTGAAATGTATTTATTTTGGGAAGATTTAAAATCGGAGCAATAATGTATAATTAATATCACGATTTCTTGTGTGATCTTGGCTCAGTTCGTACGGGAATATCTCCCAAACGAATATATTTTGATGCATGGGGATTTTCATACCATTTGTATAAACAATTGATTTTACGGAGCTCTATAAGCAGTGCTTAATAGATTCATAATATTGTCGACGCGTTATGTATTGCATAACCAGATATCAATCCAAATCGTACGAGAAAATCTTCCGAACGAATATATTTTAAAGTATGGGGATTTTCAAACTATTTTTACTAATAATTGAATACACGTAATTCTATAAGAAATGCTTAGTAGCCTAATAATAACTGTGTTGCATAAGTATTGCGCAATCCGGTCTTCAGCCAAGTCTTTATGATTTGAGTACCTCGGTACATCTGGCTTAACAAGTAGCTTCAGAACGACGAGTACAGGACAGAATGGGGAGATCTAACTGAAATTGGAGTTTTCTGGTTTACGAACGTTGAGCTAGGTGAGGTTGTGGATGACGCTCGTGTCATAAGCCTGGAATTCGCGCAAGCCCCTGTGAGGTACTCTTAAAAGCGGGACCTCCCTTGTTGATCGGAGTGGCCACGAGACTCGACCTTCGCGCCTCATCCTGCTCAAAAACAGCGTGAACCAACGTCGTGAATTCTCTGACTTTGGAAGGATTTTCATGCGTGAATGCTATGAAATCTCAATAGAAAACGTTAACTTCTATTTCATCCTCTGTAAAAAAGACAGAGCCAGAGGCAGTATAAAAATCATTCACTCATATGGAATAGCTGGGATATTATAAATATGTTACTAACACTCTAACATTTGACCAAAGTAAATGTTGCAAGATGCAGAATCGTGGGACGCCGCTCTGAAAAGGCATAATGAGATTGCACAATAATTTGTAACATCGCTGGCTATGCCCGCAAAGGAGGCTAATGTCGTCATCAATTCGTACCAAAAGAGTACATGATTCTTCAAACACCGGCCTAAAAGAAAGGCGCCTCAAGACAACACCCATCATCAGAAACTCGTACCAACAGAGTACGTACATCTCAATCATAAGCCTAAAAGAGAGGCGTCACGGGATCACATCTCGTAAAGAAGAGATAGAGTCTCGGGATGCAGTAAGTTCCGGAGGAACAAGGGGGGCCGTTTAGTCCCTTAGGAAGTCGGTCACCGGGTTTAGGCGGGCGCGGAGCCTCAACCCCCCTCGGCAGAGATGCTGAGGGTTTAAAAAACCAAAATTTAGCATTCAAAGAAACTATTATTTCATATATACTCACGGGCTGTTGTAGAATCCTTTCGAACAAACCATCCCCGAGACCTTATCTACTTATTTATAAAGAAGTTTCGCTTCAAAAATGTCGTATTTCGTAAATAGCAAATATATGTATTATTTTCTCACGGAATTAATATGAACAGGTTCATGCACGTCTAGAACGAAACCATTCAAGGTAAGAATTTGCTAATACAAAGTGTTTAAAATTATTAGTTTCAGTGTTATTTAATATGTGAATTTCTCCTCTTTATGCCGTTCGATTGATTTTATTGGGTTGTTTCCAAACGGAAATGTTTTATTTCTAATACACGAATTCTTCTGGTGAACGTATTTTATTGTAACATAAATGTATAGATTATTAGGTTCGTTAGATGATTTTATTACGTAATATTATGCAATTGTTTCCACACTGCTCCTATAAAAGAATTTGAAGTTATTACGATACACAACGGGTCCTTCATCCATTAGACGATTCATGTGCCAATTCAACGACGTATTACGAATAGTATATATTGTATTTATCGAGATTTAGTCGCATTTATTATTTCTAGTGAGGTTTTTAGTATTGGTTCCAGGCGCCATTATGAGGCGGAAATAGTTCATATCATAGCCCGACTGCAATAGGTATTTTTGTCGCGTAAGAGGTAGCACTTTTAGGAATATAACTGTGTTTTATGTTTCGTCCCTGACGGACAGGATGGTATAGCTGTGGCTATTTAGGTAATATACTTAGTAAATGCAAAGGGCATTAGGTGTTATCGATTTCGTCTGCGAACCCAAGATGTTAGAAATATTTTAGTTCCTATAATTTCATTGAATATTTGCTGCAGAATAATATTTGATGAGAGAAGTAGTTAATATTCCATTCAAAGCAAAAGTTTTAGTCAATATCTTTATAGGTAATATTCAACAGCAAATTAGAAATATTTTAGTTAATATTTTTAGTTAATTTTGCATTCAAAAGCGCAATTTTCACAGAATAATTATTTCCAGTTAATAATATATATTTTAGTTAAATGTATAGTTAGCACAGGCAGAGTATTAATATTGTATAGAATACATTATTTAATATTTCATAGAAGAATATAATTTATCTCACGATCATTATGTAGTTACAACGCAATTTGTAGTCGTTATGCAGAGCGTCGCGCGCTCACATATAAGAATAGTGAGATATTTAATAATCCAATATATTGTATTTTAAACGCGATGTCTTGCTACTTATTAACCTTCATTATTTAGTAGGACCCACATTAGGGTCATCTTACACCGTTAGCTGTGATAAGAATATGATTTATATTGAGTTGCAATGGAAAGATTTGTTTTATAGATTTGCTTCGCCTTATATATTCAACACACACTCAATGGGTTGTCTCACTCTAGTGCCGGACCAGGAGCTATACTAAATTATATTAAATGTATCAAGGCCGCGATGCCCTACTGTCTGTCGGGGATCATTACAAACTAAGATTGTAGATGCGTAATGAAAAAAAAATAGTAATAGATACGTAGCGAATCTATCTTAAAGTAATATAAATAATATTAAAAAAAACAGCGTTATTTAAATAAGAAGCAATTATAATTTCGGTTAATACAGTAGGTATAAATAGTAATACAAATTTACATTAAGTACCTAATGTTTCACAAAACTATTAACGTCTTAAAATCGACAGGTTTCACTTAAATGTAGTCAAGTCTTCATGTATATTATACACAATTTTTTTTTCCGATTGATAATTGTTATCGAATTTCTTCACAAAAACATTTTTATTTTATAATGAAATCAGGTTTTTATCCATCGATGAGAAATAGATTGTTACTCCAATAAAGCGAGCACTAACATCTCTATGCTATTTGTATGCAGAAGACGCGGTGAGGATCATATTTCACAGAGCCATCCTCCCTTGCTATGCTCGTAATATTGAAAAACACTCGAAGCTGGGGCTTAGGCGATATTTATAATAATTGAATATTTTGCTGTCGCAGGAAAATGGTTAAGGCGTTGTGTAAGTACAATTGATGTTCTTGCTAAGTGCCATTTAGGATAAATTATTGGCGATTCAAATTGAAAAGGCCCAAAATAAATCTAAACTTTTTATGAAAAGGTTTCTTCTTTTTAAAGGTGCGAAAAGTAATATTTTGTTTAATGTATGTATTTTTTATATTTCAATCCGTCCACCTACTTTCGTTACACATAAAACTGATTTTAAATTTAATAATATAAAATTGTTAGTTATGTAAAATATTATATTATATACATGGAATAATTCAAATGCCGACGTTACTGATTCACTCATTCTGGGGCAAAGCATTTCATATTGATCAGTAATCATCAATCAGAAAATAAAAATTGAAAATAATATTTTATAATAATTAAATTTATACGAAAATTGTATTTTATTTATCTATATAATTATTTTTTAAATTTTGTCAAAACTCAGTACTTTTACACTTTTGTTTAACTCTCTTTGTCTGCAGTTTTTGTGGTGGAATACCGTAATAAAATTTTCACCAACTTCCCGGCCAGCTACAACTGAAACTTTTACATAAAATGGATAACTATGCATTATTTAATCACAAACTTTGACACGATTTGATCACTATTTCGATCAACATTAATTATCAAGTCACTCACATTACTTTAATAACCACGTCCCTCACAGGCAAGAGCCGCAGAGACAGCTGAAGAACAGGCCGTCCGAAAATTTGAAAAAACGTATTCAGTATTTGGATACCGCATGGATGATATTAAATAATTGAGTACGGATGTATGCAAATAAAACGTATGAAAGCATCATTCCAATTTTTTACTTAATTTATATACTTGTATAATATACGGCTGTTTTCACCGATGACATTTTCAGAGTTCAGATAATACAAGTTTTAATAGGTTTTCGGTTTGGCACAATAAATTATTTCAAAATTATAGAATGATGTCTCGATAAGTAAGTGGACAGATCATGATTGATCACATTGCGTTACATTTCATATCTTAAAATCCATCTGTACACAGAAATGGAAGGTTTTTTTTTCCATCATCATTTTATTGCAAATTATTTCTCAAAGTCAACTGTAAAATTAAAATACAAATTGAATACAACAATCTGAAGTACATACTATATTATAATCTTGGAAAAATTGCGTGTATAACTATGATTCAAAAATTAACACACAAAATGATATCTGCATACACACAAAAAAAAAATATTAAAACTTAAATATTTACATTACAAACAAATAAACATTTAATGAAAATTCATACATTTAAAAGGAGATTTTTATAAATAAATATTTTTGTAGTGGTATCATATATCTCTGTGGTTTACAAAAATTTGTTGGAGCGCTTATTAAATCTAGCAATAAGACACGCCTAATCACTTGTCTCTCAGCAACAAATTTTGTAATCAATTTTGACCCACTTCCTGACCGAAAATCTCTCTAAAATTTGGCAGAGAGGCATATTCCAGATGACAATACAATAATCATTCATTCATTTTACAATGATCATTAATTTATTTTATAAAATCATTCAATCACTTACAATCAATCAAATACAATAATCATTCATTTGCTTTACAAAATCAGTGTAAATCAAAAAAATATTTTAAGTGATAACGCAACCTACATTATGTACATGCCGGTGATTTATGTCAGTTTCTATTATTTTAAAAGTAACGTTTGAGTTTTATGGTTAGGTTAATTACAATATTTAATGTAACTAAAAAGTAGAAAATATTTATTGTTTTAAAAATATAATAAAAACACGTTTTTATGAAAATTACTAAAAAGGTGATTTTTAAAGTAACGTTTGAGTTTTATGGTCACGTTGATTACAATATTTCATGTGATTTAAATGAGAAATATTTATTGTTTTAAAAAAATTTAATAAAAACAAGCATTTATGAAAATTACTAAAAAGGTGATTTTTAAAATAACATTTGAGTTTTAAGGTAAGATTGATTACAATATTTCATGTTACTAAAACGTAGAAGTTATCTCTAAAAAAACACGCTTTTATAAAAAAAAAAAAAAAAGATGAT
>JADDOH010015161.1:0-27565 GCA_016648135.1 Agrypnia vestita
GGTTAAGTATGAACATCTAAAATAGAATCTTCAAGTTTGTATTTTCTGGGGTATTATGCCGTGTGGTTACAGGGTCCATCATCGGGGCTGATGTGAAACGTCGGCCCGAAAGGTCGTAACAACACGGCATAATACCCCAGAAAATACAAACTTGAAGATTCTGAGTGGCCGTGAAAACCTTAGAACATTCTTATCTAAAATAGAAGTTGAAAAAATCTGACCAGCCGGGAATAGATACAATTAAACTAGGAGTTTAAATAGTTTGATAAAAAAAATTCGCATCAAAAAATTTCACACAGATCAATTAATTATTTTTTCTTATACACGAAAGTTTATTTTAATTATTATTCAGGTAAGAAATAAAAACAAACCTTAACCAGTTTGGGCAACGTATCCTAATTATAATAATTTCGTTTTCTGTCCGTCCATCTGTCTGTTCGCCCGTAACTTTCTGTGACCGGTCTCAACTTAACGATGTTGCTATCGCCGAGCCTGCGTATCCCGTGAAAAATACATTACATATATGACATAGAAAAGACGCGAACCATTTTTACCTAAAAAATATTACAGAGCGCACATTATATTTTCTAAAATATATATTTCTTTAGGTACCTACCTACCTGATTTTATAAACATTTTTTCCGAGACCAGCGACATTTCCAATATAGTGTAGTGGCTAGGATACCTGGTTCTCACCCAGGAGACTCGGGTTCGGTTCCAGTGCCGGAGTAATAATACTTTTCTCATTTAATAATTTTTTTATTTTGATGTCTAATTTAATTATAATATTTATTATTTATTTATATTGTCGCTAAAGTGATACTGTCATCAAATGATAGTATCGTGTTTAGTTTAACGCACAATCGCCAGGGTTGAAAATAGTACCATTAACTGCCGGCAGGGGAAATATAATAAATGTGTTGATTAAAGTCGTTATTACTATTTCATGGGTGTCGGCTATAAATAAGTAAATACTTATATTATTATTATATATCTTTAGGAAACGGCATGTAAAAGTACCGGTATTTTTGAAGGGTTACAGCTAGTATATTATTAATAAAGTAAAAGTATGGAAGTGAAGCCTGGAGCTGACAGAAGAGGAACGAAAGTAGACTGAATGCAGTGGAGATGAGTTCCATTAGACGTATGTGTGGCAAATCCATTTATGATGGAGTAAATAATGAAAATATTATCAATGCAAAGCTGATCTTAACATAATTCATAGAATTAAAACAGGGTCGCTCAAGTGGTTTGACCGCGACCGCGGAAGACGTGGCATGACCAGATTAACCAGATACTGAAAGACGGTCCCGTTAGAAGCCTCAAGAACCGTCGAGCTTGCATGTGGAGATGTACGAATGTGGATGAGGCGAGAGTTGTATGTCAGGACAGAAGGGTATGGCGCTGTATTCTCTCTGCCTACCCCCACGGGGAAACGGCTTGATGATGAGTAAGTAAGAAAATAGTAAAAACCATTTTAAAAGATGTACTCGGTGAGAAATTATCAATGACGTTCTAGACGGGGAAGTCTGAAATGCTTAATGAGTGTTGTCGGCTATATTTATGTATACAATTTTCTCCAGTGTACGAACCGTCATAATAAAATACGTTGAATACATAGGAAAGTACGCAACTATATTCTCGAAGGTTGTAACAGGGTGTACCAGAACCAGCAGCAGAAACTTGGCAGTTATGAGTCTAAAATGTTCAGGTAACCATGGCATAATATCAATAGTCATGGAGACATGCAATATCAAAGTTTGCATTTTTTTTCAATATTTCTTACTTATTCTTTGCAAAAAATTGAACTATCATTACAGTAACTTATATCGATTATGAAAAATTCATTTGCTTCAATACAAACTTAAATAAAACGATAAAAACATTGTAAAAAATTCAATTTTTGCAAGGTTTTTATTATTTTATTCGACTTGTATTAAAGCGAATGAATTTTTCATAATCGAGATTAGTTACTGCAATGATAGTTCAATTTTTGCAAAAAATAAATAAGAGATATTGGAAAAAAATGCAAACCTTGATATTGCATGTCTCCATAACTCTTGATATTATTAGGTCATGGATGCTTGAACATTTTAGACTCGTAACATAGTCAGGAATCTACCTGCCAAGTTTCTGCTGCTAGCTCTGGTACACCCAATTCTGTTTTCTTTTTATGTAGGTGTACAATTTTCCCCAGTGTAAGAACAGTCATAACAAAACAAGATGTATGCATAGGAAAGAAGGAAAGTACGCAACAAGATTCTCGAAGGTTATATAATATGTCGGCGCGATAAAATAATGTAGAGTGTAGATTCAAGATCGAGATTCCCGATCTCCCGCCGCGCCAAAGTTGGTCGCCGCTTATCTGATACGGAATTGGAACACGGCGGCCCTGAACTTGACTGCACCGCTGCACGTTCATTCAGAACAAAAATAGTATAACTATATACCGAAATATATACGAATAACATCGTCACAACCTACGTAAACTAAGACATATATAAAAAAAATATTTAACATATTTAAAACAGACTTCCCAAAAATCAGAATATACTCAATTAATAAAATAAAAGCTTTAGCAAACAACTGGCTTACCTCCAAAGGTAGAACAGCAACTGAAAATTTACTTACTGTAATTGCATAATAATGTCTATAAATAAAAATATATATCTTTATAAATAAATAAATAAATTAAGGAAAATAAAAAATAATCTTAAACAAAACTTTAACCCTTTTTACATTAAACAATTATTCTACACATATTTACACTTGGACTTATGACTCACTCAACTTACCATTAACACTGCACTTGATACTTTGTAGATACATAATTACTACCTTATGAAAATAATTATTACTGACGAATTTAAAAAAATATTATAATTGTGTTCTATAACGCCACTCTGGGACAGGCGTAGCCTAGAGAGTGGCAAAATCCACAAATTTAAAAAAAAAGTGTAATTAATCTTATATTTTTATTGTTAAATTAGTATTAAGTACCTTTATTTGTAAACAAGGATTTTTTTAAAAATAATAAATAAATAAATAAGAAACGAGCGAGCCTTACAGTAGTCGCTTATGATGTGTGGCATTTGATATCTCACAATTAAAAATATCAATTGAGCAGCGGCAGAAGTTAACCTCAAAAAAGTTAACCTCAGAAGTTAACCTTTAAAAAAGCCAAATATGGAAATATTTATTTGATTATTCAATACTACTCACTTGCATTTTTTATCAATGATCTGCACTTTTTTTGGCACTTATTATTAAAAATATATTTACATTAATATATATTAATTAGTAAATACATGTGAAAAAAATATGTGTGCATTTAAAAAAAATTGTATTTTGCCGCACTGTGAGCTGTTATTAGAGAATTTTAGCGTTGTCGATAAAATAGTGTACTATTAATAAAAATATTCAATCCGGATTGCTTTAGAAATGGAATAAAAATGTTAATCAATTAAAAAGAGACTACATAAAATGTCGAAAATTTTTCTTTAACTTACCAGACTGCCGTGGCGAAATTGGATAACGCGCTATCCCTGGATAAATAATGGAGGTCCGTTGTTTCGAACCCCGGTAGCAGTTAAAATATTTTTTTCGTTAATTTGATTTTTCTGTATGTCTTTTCTAATTGATTAATAAAAAATTGTTTAAAATTCACAGAATTTCGTTCTGAAGAAAACACAATAATAATGTGTTTTCTTTAAATTAATATGCCTACATTTATTAATACAGTACCAACCTCTCGGAAAATGGGTAGGTACCATCTGACGGCCGACTCTATCACCGCGCGCGCTCATTGGTCAAATGAAATAGCGCGCGCTTCCCCGGCGTCTAGTTTCCTGTTACGCATTTCCGTTCATTTTCACGAAAACACTCCCACAGATTGCAGGAAAGCGAGAGGAAAGATGTTACACATCAAAAAAAATTTTTACAGGAGAGCTATTAGTTTGGCTTTACATAAAAAATGAGTGCATTTTTCAGCTTTTACGTTAGATTTTTCACTGAAAAAAGTAGGAACATTTTCTTTAATTTTTTTATTGCGGAGAAGAGTATTTTCTATGTATCGACATAATAATAAATAATAAATAATAAATAACCCTCCCGTGTAACCTGAGCCGCGCGACGATTGACGTCACACTCGGGCGCCCGGGCCTCTTTAGCGGCTAGTCATCAGCGTTGTTATTGTAATTCTAACCTAATTCCAGCGAGTTACGGATGTTCGAAATTTGGATACTGCATACATACTACATACTGGATACAGGTAGTTCACATTTTGGTAGATGTAATGCTAGTTAACAAATAGTTTAATATACAAAGCGAGAATTGTTCGAACGTGTAATACACGCTTTAGGTCAAAATGTAATCAAATTGTTTTCATGAATTTAAAATTTTTTGAAGAAGAAGAAGAAGAAAAGAAAAAAAAAAGAGTTTCCACTTTGTTTACAATATTCTTAGGGTGCGGTATTTTTTACTCCCTTTATATTAACTCGTGGCGTCTGCTTGCTTGCTTGCCGGCTTGCCATCGTAAAAACTTTGGATCGATTTTTGACTCTTTTCCCGTTTTGCAAGCGGACTCGTAGCGACGATCAAGAAGATCTATCAAATTTTCGTTAAAAAATTAATAATAATTATGGTATAATTTTGGATTTTTCAAATTTTTAATAGTTTTTTCAAATTGGAATCATTACAAAAGTTTGATTACTAGCAACGGCGGCCCGATAACGTCGCGGAATATTTTCTTAATTTGAATTACTCCGTCGGTGTACATAATAGGTACTTCACTACGAATTTCGAAAATCAAAATTGACTGACAAATGTTTTTAGAATTTAATCTTCAAAGCATGAAGTGTCTTATCAAAGCTCAAAACATCTGACATTTTAGAAATATATTAAATTACTGTAAGTTTAGCGTTATGTTATATGTTTTATTTCGTCTTTAATTGTTGTTATATTTTACAAAGAAAGGGAGTATAATAAAAGCTTGGTTTTTATGGGTTACTTTTAAAAAATTTTTTAGTATCATTTATAGTTCGCAGCGCGCGATAAAATTAACTTTAAAATGTTGCCGCGAAGAAATATTTTACTCCGCGCGGCAAGTTGAACAATTGCAGGAAACATTGTTGTCGCGTTTCTATATTAAGGTGTCAAGGTCTAAAGCGGACCGAGTCCAAACATCTTCTTGAAATGTCGGTTGATTAATGTTGTGGACCAAGTGATCAAAAGGACATTATTTATAATGCCCGGACAGTTTGAAAAATGCCCAATATGTCCTTCACCTATCGGGCAGAATAATAAAAAAGACGCGTTTTATGTTAAATTCTTTTATCGCGTGACAGGATAATCATTAATTATGCAACTGTCAGTTGGGGTGGTGCAGCTTGTACTATGTTAGATTCATTAAGCAAAGCCCAGAAAATGGTATTGAGAGTTCTTCATAAAAAGCCATTTCGTTTTCCTTCAGAAGAACTTTTCAGAGAATGTCACGTCCTGGACATCAATCAAACATATTTACTCAACACTTTAAAATATTTTTTCCGACATAAACAAGATCACCAACAAATAACTCACTCACATTCAACAAGGGCACAGGTGAACTGCAACTATCTTGTACCAAAACTCAAAAAAACATTTTCACAAAGATTTCACCTCTTCCAAGCACCAAAAACATTCAATACTCTTAACACTAAACTTAAAACATGTAGCCATAGTCTCGCGCATTTTTCTTCTAAAGTGAAACCCTGGCTGCATGAAAAGGGAAGGAAGCATGCCCAAAACCTATTAAAAGCCATGATATAAACTAAATTTAAAATATACTATTCCTACAAGAACATTTACTGTCATCTTTTTAAATACTTTTAATTGTTTTATTTTATTTTATTTTATTTTATTAATATCCTATTTAGATCATTTTTTTTCCTTTGTCTATAATAGAATTAATTAACACCATTATTAAATTGTAAACATTTAATTATTACTATTACTTAATTTTAATTGGCAATAAGATTTATTCACAAATGTTATATAAATAATAAATATTCTTGAACATTATACTACTGGAAGAGCACTGTCTGCTATAATACAGTAAATTACTAGTGTAGCAGGCAGGGCATCAAATCAATTTAGTGTTTACTCGCTGCCAAGACACTCAGCAACAATGAAAAAAGCTTAATTTAATTTTGTAAACACTGTAAACATTTGTAACATTGAACATTGAATAAACATTTATTATTATTTATTATTATTATTAAACCTAATCTAACCTAACCTATCTAAACTAACCTAACCTAATCTGGTCAGTGCGCGTCATGCATTTGTTATAGGTTCCCGCGTTCCGCCAGATGTAATTAAAATATCAAATTGCCCAACAAACACTTGGGAATATTCATAATAAATCAGATTTAATAATTGTTTATCACAATGCCCGATTTGGTTTGTCATTTTTGTCGCGTTTCTACATTAAGGTGTCAAGGTCTAAAGCGGACCGAGTCCAAACATCTTTTTGAAATGTCGGTTGATTAATGTTGTGGACCAAGTGATCAAAAGGGCATTATTTATAATGCCCGGACAGTTTGAAAAATGCCCAATATGACCTTCACCTATCGGGCAGAATAATAAAAAAGACGCGTTTTATGTTAAATTCTTTTATCGCGTGACAGCATAATCATTAAACCTAACCTAACCTAACCTAACCTAGTCTAAACTAACCTAACCTAACCTGGTCAGTGCGCGTCATGTTTTATATTTGTTTTGTTATAGGTTCCCGTATTCCGCCAGATGTACTAAAAATATCAAATTGCCCAACAAACACTTGGGAATATTCATAATAATTAAGATTTAATAATTGTTTATCACAATGCCCGATTTGGGTTGTCCTTTTTAGTACTGTCTGGGCATTATAAATAATGTCCAATTAATCACTTCGTCCACGACATTAATATGATCGTACCGTGTTTGAATTATTGGTATAAATCATTAAAATAATGTTCAATTATAGTCAATATGCACTAGCTTGATTTGTGGAAATCGCGAAACATTCTATTTCTCAAGAACTAAATATTTCAAATTAATTACTACCTTAAAAAAACTAAATTACTCAATTACTTCGCACATTAATTAATTAAGTCATGGCACGCTCTTGCGGCCTTGCTCGTGTATACTGTATTCTGTATTAAGGGACTTTCAAGCACTTTGTAAAAGCGACGCACATATATATTTCTTTAATTATTTAATCAAAATTATTACCTCAGTACGCATATTAATTACTTCGTCGGAACATTTATCCCATGCTCGCACAAATAGAATGAAATAATTAAATGCCTAATCGTTTAGCAACCACAACATACTTTGTATACTATAGGATATGAAAAAAAGTATTTAATTTCTCAATTTATCTGTCTGAACTGAAGTGTATTGAAACTGAAGCATTAATAAGACTTAAAAGGATCTACCTCCGAATGGATATTTGTCTCTCCATTACGAGCTTTACTGGCAGACTTGCCACAAACATCACCGAGGACTTTTGACTGGATACGAAGCCTTTTTGTGCGCTGGTGAAGAATATAGATGTTCTAAAATACCAATAAAATGAAATATTTCATGTTTGTACAAATTTCACTTAATAAATTTTACAAGAAATAAATTAACGTTTTGTTTATTTTTGTTATTGTTAATCGTCACTTATTGAGCACACTACATTTACATTTACATTTGATTTTCTTTCTATTATTAACCGTCTGCGAAGTTTTCGAAATTCTTGTACCATATTAAACGACTCTTACTATATGAAATGTATCAACATGCAAACCTCCCGTTGATACAAAATATGCCCTATGAAATGTTCTGATATTTTAACTTAGAACAAATACAAGAGAAATGTACTTAAATTTTATTTTAATATAAATACGAGAAGCAGATTGTAAACAAATTTTATTTTAACAGAAACGCGACAAGAGAAATGTTTCTAAACTGTATGTTAAATATGACAAGAAAAATTACTACATAATTTATCTTGGCACAAAAATGACGAGAGAAATGTGAAAAAAGTATAAATATTCTAAGTCTCCATTTACGTGTTACTTAACTGTTGACTTCAACAGGTATAAACTTACGCGATACGACAAGAGAAATGTCTTTAAATTTTATTTTAATATAAATAGACAAGCAGATTGTTTACAAATTTTATTTTAACAGAAACGCGCCAAGCGAAACGTTTCTAAACTGTGTTTTAACACAAATATGATAAGCAAAATTTCTACATAATTTATTTTGAGGTACAAAAATGACGAGAGAAATATGTAAAAAGTACAAATATTTTAAAAGTCTCCATTTACGTGTCAAGTCAACAGGTTACAACAAACAACAAACTTACGTGATATCATAAAGTAAAAAGAAAAAATGTTTATTTATTTTAATACGAAAACGGATTAGATTATCAGAAACATCCGTATCATTTACTTATTTGTTATTAGTTTGTTCTTAAATCAAAAATTTTAATGTTCCGGACGCAGAAAATATAAAGACCTGGCCTTCATCTTCATCGCGAATCGCGAGACGTCCAAGTTTGTCACGCTAGCTCCAACTGGCGTGTGCTTGTGTTTGACATTTTCTACACATCAGTTTGACGTGGTCAGCGCTGCAGCCAGACTGTTTTGCGCGTAAAGGTACTCATACACATGCTCATTAGTGGCACGTGAGCATGCGCAGTATCGAGCTTCTTGAGCCATTGCTACTTAGTAGCCATTACTAGCACGCTCAAAAATGCAAATGTCATTCACCATGAGAAGGGGCATCTTTTGAGCACGTGTGAATAGGCTTGCTTAGAGCATGCTAGTGTCATTCGCGGATATCAATGCGATCTTCTCAGTTCGCGACAGATGAAATAAATATGGTGCATTGGGAAGATGACAAGACACTACTTTTCGTGATTTATTATAGGAATCAGGAATGTCTGTGGAATTCTCGGTCACCGCTATGTAAAAATAATATAGCAAGAAATAATGTTTATGAACGTTTATTGAAAGACATGAATGATTCAAATCTTACAATAAAAATTACAAAAAATTACAAATTAAACATTCCCTTTTGTAAGACCAACTCAAAACAAAACTCCTTTATGTACAGATCCACAAATTCATTTAACACAAACTATCACCACATTGACATTTTCAACGCAACAATAAGAAACATAAAACAAACAATATCTACACTACCGCACCCAAACTAATTTGTACATTATATCTTCCCTTCTACTCCCGTCCCACATTCCCCTCCACCCTCTCCACTCACACACACAAATACACACACTCACACAAACTCACTATTGGACATGTTTTTTCTTATTTTTTTATCGATTGTATATATGTGTTTTCTTGTAATTGGCCCAAAACTCTGTACATCAATTATTGTTTTTTTTCAAGATTGATTAATTATATGGCTGTAAGAAAACCAATAAATGAAAATAAAAAAAAATAAAATAAAACAAAAACTAAAATCAAAAATGCGCGGATGGAAACTCGGGAACTGTTTTGATTTATTGGTTCACTTGAATTTCAGTTTGCAAAGTTTCCATTTTGAACAAGAGCGTCTCTATTCTATGACAAGAGCATGCCAGTAATAAACATGTGTGTTTGATTGTTTGCTTTGAGCATGCTCATTTATGAGCATGCTTAAAATAAGCATGCTAATAATGAACAAATGTGTACAGTTGTCAGGTCATGCTAGTTTTAAAATAAGCGTGTGTATCTGTACCTTAAGTCAAACACACTTAATGTGATTGGACCAGTCAATTCAAATGCGTTAGTTAAAGTAAATTGTGCATATTTTCACAATAATTGTGAACTTGAACAATTAGGTAACGATAATACAAATCAGTATTCCGTAGTTTAAAAACGACATTAGCCTCGATTATTGCACACTAAACTTATGAAACGAATACATGTATATGTATTATATAATATACTATATACATGTATATGTATATATTCAGTATATGTATATATATTATATTATATACATGTATATGTATATATTCAGTATTGAAACCTAGTACGGATATACACGACGTAATTTAAAATACAATAGTTTAAATTTACTTAAAATAATCAAGTCTAAAATCACGATCATTTATGTCTAAAATGAAATGAAAATTATTTTATAACGCCTCTATTTTTTAGATTGGCGAGATATTTTGAACAAAACGCAGTCATAAATTCGTTTTAAAAAATGTATACTTCCATTTGTTCTCGACTTACAAAAGATTATCAATGTGGCTATCGCTAATTGGTCAGCTTACTTAATAAGGAATTGGAACATTTTCACTTTTGGTATCATTTTTTACTTAATTTCCGAGAGACTAAATATTTAATTACAAGATAGTCGATTGAACTTATGGCATTATTACGATTTTTTTTATATTCCGGAAATAACATTTCTCTATCGTGTTACAAATTTGGCACGATGCCAGCGAGAATTGATTCATGTATGAAAATGATAAATATAAATAAAACGATGTGTTTTGAGCTCTGTGATTTTTGAAAGTCACGGGCTAAAAACTGTCTTCCAAGAATTTGATTATATTGGCGTTGTTGGTAGAAAAAAAAAACAATTTTTACTGAGAACGGTGTCTGTCAATTTAGGCCCAGTTCTTGGTCATCGTCCAAGGTCAAACTTCCTGATTACGGTTCTAGGAAAGTATTTTGAAATCAGGTGGGTAATCGATAATTCATTATAACCGGTATTTCGATAAAGATAACCGGTATTCAGAAAATAAAGTAGGCTAGGTCATGTTAGGTCACGTTTGATTAGTGGATTGAATTATAATTAAACTATCGGCCCGATTCTGCAAATAACAATGTCTGGATCTTTAAGATCTTTATCCCGACACTTAATAGACGATAATAAAAATTTAAAATGTCCAGAGCGGATTTTGTAATTCTACGGCTCAAATACACTGTGTTAAAAGATGATATAAGAAAGATTGTTTCTTACAAACGTATTAATTTCTTCTTCCACAGCGTCCAGATGAAATATCATGACTAAACTTGTCATGACCGCGTTCGGCGTTACCGCGTATTCAAATCTTCCCATCCTGACATTTGACAGATATGTCTGGATCTTTAAGATCTTTATCCCAACACTTAATAGACGATAATAAAAAAAAAAATAAACGAGACATACCTTTACGTCGGTGTTTGTTTCTGTAAGTTTCTACATGAGATAGATATAGAGGGAGGGAGAAAGATGTAAATTGTTATCTGTCAAATGTCAAGATGGGAAGATTTGAATACGCGGTAACGCGGTCATGACAAGTTTAGCCATGATATTTCATCTGGACGCTGTGGATGAAGAAATTAATACGTTTGTAAGAAACAATCTTTCTTATATCATCTTTTAATACAGTTTATTTGAGCCGTAGAATTACAAAACCCGCTCTGGACATTTTTCATTTTTAGTATCGTCTATTAAGTGTTGGGATAAAGATCTTAAAGATCCAGACATTGTTATTTTCAGAATACGGATGTATGTTAGTTTTCGTTAATGACAGTTTGTAAATTAAACCCTGTTATAACTCTACTTGAGTTTATTAACACTACTCGGGTTTCGAGAGATCAGTAAGTCTCATCGACAGGTGAAGAATAAATTTACGTCGATGATACTGATACCTACACTCGAGTAGTACTAAAAAAATTCAAGAAGAGTTATACATAATTGTGTTTAATTTACAAATTATCTTAAACGAAGATCATTATGAAATTCTGAAAAGTTTACGCTGATTCTATCAAACATAATAATTTTGTTGCCTGTTCGTAATTTCATTCGAATTCACGAAATTACACGGCTGGAAGTAGGGCGCAAACCTGGGACGCGCAAGCTGCAGGCGGCGCGCTACGCACATCGCTACCACTGCCTCTCCGTGGACTGTCAAAAAATACTATAAATATACACTAGGGCTTAGCAAAGACGCGAACCATGTTCCGTGATTTTTCACGGGCATTCGGCTAGCTAGTCAATAGAATAAAACTATAACATGTTGGCTTCACAGCTGTTCCGAGAAAATAAGTTTTCAGCCATTCTGAAAGAGGTATGTACGACCTAACTAATTACTACCTTATTAAACATATTCCTTAAATGATTTGAATAATAAATATAGTTTACAGCTTTGGCGACATACGTGCAACTTCTTCGCGTCTTGATATATTCATACAAATCGCTTTCCAGTCGAAAATGTGTCGCGTCGTACTTCGTAGAGTGCCACCAGTAGGAATTGGCGGGCGAGGGAGGGCGTCCCTGTCGCGAAAATGTAAATTTATTACACAATACATAATACACAGAGTGTCCGGTACATTGACAAATATATTTTATGATATTATAATAGAAATTTGGTCGGGCAACACTAAAGAAACAAACCAGTAATGGCGGCCGCTCTATCGAGAGTCCATCAAACGGTAATATCGGTCCATTATTTGCTTTTCAGCTTCGCAAAACTTTAAAACTACATCGGCAGTTGTTCTTGCACCACCTGCAAGGTGTTGCAAGACTGTTTAGGATGTAATTCAGAGAATATTGGAAATCAAAATGTCAAAGCTCACGCGCAAATACGAGATTGAACTGAATGACAGGGCGAGGGTTTACCGCCGGGTGCGGGCGGGGCGCGTTTTAGTTCCAAAGTCGCCGCAAGCGATATAAATAGACACGTTATTCCCATACTATCCTGATTTCAAATGTAGCAAATGCAGAAAATTCTGGTAATTTGAAGTCACGGTGACTAAAATAACATCCTCATTTTTACAATAGTGTACGATACTCTGTTCCCTTTTCCCCGGGACTCTTTTTTCGGCGTGCCGTCGCGTCCAATCACAAAGAAGGTCCGTTCGGTAACGAATGCAAGTAAGGCAATTACCTTTTTTTTTGACTTGTCACGATTTCACGCTTGTAACGTATCTCATCGTCATCATCCTTGGCACTACAACCCTTGGTGGGTCTTGGCCTTCTCAATAATTTTCCTCCACTCATCTCGGTCTAGTGCAAGCTCTCTCCAGTTTCGAAGCTCTAAGGCAGAGATATCTTTGAGGACGTTGTCACTCCATCTTAGTTTCGGCCTTCCTAAGCTCCTTCGCCCTATTGGCCTTGAGTTCAGCAGGGACTTTGGTGCTTGATGCTCGGACATTCTCTCCACATGACCCAGCCACCGAAGTCTTCCCAGTTTTATAAATTTTGTGACGTTGGACTCCTTAAATAGAGTATAGAGCTCATTGTTGTAACGTCTGCGCCAAAGTCCATTTTCTAGACCCGGTCCGATGATACGCCCCAAAATTTTCCTTTCAAAAACGTCCAGTGCTCGCTCATTCCTCTTAGTTAGTACCCACGTCTCAGCTGCGTACGTGAGCACTGGCCTAATAAGCGTTTTGTACACTAATATCTTGGTGTTTCTGGACAGCAGTCTGGTTTACACGTGTGATATTGTCGCCGACACGTGGAAGAAAATGTCGGCAGAAGGTTTCAGCCGACTGATTTGCGATAATAACTCCAATTTCGACGAACCGATGCGAAATAATAAAATTTTGGACCGATTGATCGGGTCTCCCCGGCCGATGACGCGGTGCGCCGGTCGGCCGCAAGGTGAAGCAATCGTGTTCCATTCTTAAATTAAATCCGTTTGACATTGAACTTGAATATCAAGTGTCTGGGCAAATATGCGCGGCAAATTAGCGTCGTTCAAATAAACGAAACACTCGAGCGATTGACGATAAAAGATAAAAAAATCTAACCCGTAAAAACCAAGTTTTTATTATACTCCATTTCTCATTTACTAGTGGAAACTGGTTTGGCGCTTAACCTACGCGTTGGGCTTCGGTCGGGCGACGCTACGAAAGGGAGTAGTAAAAAATTTCCAAAAATCCAAAATTATACTATAATCAAGTTCCGCGTCTACCAGACGCGTTGAAATATTTTCATACAACTTAATAATTTGTATGGAAAAACCATTCAAAATTTGAAAAATCCAAAAATTAATTAATTTTTTTAACGAAAATTTGATAGACCTTCTTGATCGTCGCCACGAGTCTGCTTGCAAAGTTTCAGCTCGATTGGATCACGGGAAAAGGGTCAAAAATCGATCCAAAGTTTTTTCGACGGCAAGCCGGCAAGCAAGCAAGCGGACACCAGGAGTTAATACAAAGGGAGTAATAAGAAATGACGCATTATTGACGGCACCAGATCTAAACCCTGACGTAATCAGGTATACCAAAATATCGGCGGATGATCCTGTTCATTTATATAATTATACATAAGGAATCGCAAAATGGAGCATTGTGGACGAGATAATGAATTAAATATATATACATTTTTTTTATTTGAAAACAAAATATTAAATAATTTTCATTAACTTACAAAGCTGGCGTGGCGAAATTGGATAACGCGCCACTCGGACAGAATGGAGGTCCGTTGGTTCGAATCCCGGTGGCAGCTAAAATATTTTTTCGTTATTATGATTTTTCTGTATATCTTTTCTAATTGATCAATAAAAATTTGTTTAAATATTAAATGCACTAAAATCAACGTATCTACCTATGCACTGCTCGACGAATATTTTTCTCAGAATAAGACGTGAATAGGAGTGATAACAGTGATTAGTTTTATTGTGTACTAGCTGTAACCCGTCAAAAATGACGGTATTTTTACATGTCGGTTCCTAAGGAAAAAGTATTTATTTTATTAGGAAAACAATTTTCGTACGAAAAAAAAATTTGTAAAAAAATTTTCGAAAAAAAGTTACGGGGACAGACAGCGAAATTATTATAGTTGGAATGGGATCATTGTCGAGTAATATCGGTATTTAGAATAGACATACTTACTGTCATTCTTCTCTACATTATGTCATTATATCTACATACAATATATGTACTTATTATAAATCAGCACCTTCGAAGAACGCCATTATACATTTGACGACTGTAAATATTTTTACAAGTGTTGCACTTATGTCGAGCTGCTCCGAATACTCCACTCACGACTCGCTACAAATCATCATACTGCCAGACAACTTATCCGCATAATCTGAAACCATTTCAATATTCATGATTAATTTAGAGAAATTTTTTTAATAGGAGAGGGGGGGGGGCATAATGGATAGCGGGGCATAGCGGGAAATCCCTATGACGTTTTGAACGAAAGCCGTGCAATGTTTCAAAGGGCTGGCTTTAAATGGTCGTCAGTCGGCACGTGACCTTCACGTGCGATCCACGCTATTTCGACAGCCGTTTATGCTATAAAAAAGAATAAAAAACAGTGTTTTCGTTAAAAAAAATACGTGAAATTTAACAGCAATTCTTTATCAAACTCAATTATATATTTTGGTGTTTAATTTTTCGTTTTGAAGCAGTACCTTCTGGACTTCATAATTAAAAGTTCAAGATTGTCTGTGAAAAAGGTAAGATTTTGTCAGTTGTTTTTAAAGTAACAATACATTTGTCCCGCTATGCCCCCACATAGGGGGCATAGCGGGGCAAATGCCATTTTACATTTATGTATTCACATATCGTAGATTTTTTATCGTAATCGTGAAAAACATATCCATAGTCGTTCGCAATGCATTAAACCATTATACTGAGTCAAAATTTGTTGTTTAATCATAATATTTTATCTTTTAGGTATGTTTGAGTCTTAAGTATCCCACTATGCCCCCCCCCTCCCCTACATATCTACAAATCTACACTAAGAACAGATAACTACAGGTGTTTTACGCAAGAATAATTGTTAATTTTATCAATTTAATATCTGACTGCAATAGCTTCTTGACAGTTGTCGGGCCTTACGGGAGGAAAGAATGGCCGCTTCTCGGCTAAAGGTAGCTGCTGCGCGCCCACGCCCAATAGTTTCCAAATACACGAACAGGAAAAAATAACGGTTTATGTACGTGCGCTACGTGTTACTTTTGAAAACTTGTAAGATCCTGTAGATCGCGCACCTCGGACGAGAGATGCGCTTTAAAAATTAAATGAGCGATACAACCTATTTTTCAGTGTTGAAAATATTATTTATCAAATAATTGGAAGCTGCACATCATAATACAACCCAACGTAACTAATTAACGTAATACAAATACTATATCCGACATATTCTTAATAAATAAAGGATTAACAATAGAATGTTAGTAAACTTAGTAAAAACCACTACTAGATTACGGTCTACCGGTTTCGAGACGTACCGTAGTTGTTCAGTAGTTCAATTTCTCCGACAAGATTAACACGCATGTGAACAATAGTGGTGATAGTTTTACGATACTATGGTTGGGGTGTATAGTGTTGTGAATGTAGTAGTGTAGTGTTGGTCCTGACGAAGAGACGGGTACGTCTCGAATCTGGTAGCGGTTTTTACTAAGTTTACTGACATTCTGTTATTGTATCTAACCACAAAGCTAATGCTTTAAATATTAATAAAATAAAGGATTTATTATATACGTAAAAAGTATGGTAGTTTACCTAGTGATTATCACATGACATGTTTGTAGATGTATCATGTTTTAGCGTTTTCCAATGACTTAATTGTAGGCCTGTAGCGGACGCCTGGCGCCATCTCAGGATCAGCGAGCGAAGCGTGCCGTAGCCGAGGCGCGCACCACTGGGTATTTTTCACTCTTTCACTCTTCACCACTTTCATCAAAGTCAGCACAACAGCGGTGTTTATATTCGCGCTTGTTCTTAGTTTCCTCTCTTTGCTAGTCCGAGGCGGGTTTACGTCATCTGTGAGATGTTACGTAAGCGGAAACGTAAACGTGAAGAAAATCCCTCTTGATCCGTATTTCAGATTGATATAAGGTGAAACTTCCGTTGTTATTTCAATTAGTCCACGAAACACGTGTTGAGAACGTGTTGATTCAGGTATGTGAATACATCGGAGCAAGTACGTATTCGTGTGTATACACGGTAATGCTATTTGCATTATTAGAGGTCAAGTTTAATAGTGTGTAGTTAATTTTTATCGTACAGCGTACAATATATTTGTGGCAGAACACGCGAACACTGATAATGAAATATTACACTAAGGTCATACATACCACACAGGTTGACGAGTCGTGTTTCGCCGCTACCTCGAATATTTATTATTTTTAATTTATGAAAATGATACCGAAATTAGTAAATTAGTATCGTTGTTCACAAATTCTCGTTTGATCCTCCTAGTGAAGAAGAAACGAGTATTTCTATGTTTGGCGAAATGCAAAGCTTTTTGTTATGAATTTCGCTTTTTACTCCCTTTATATTAACTCGTGGCGTCTGCTTGTCTTCTTGTCTGACGAAAAAACTTTGGATCTATTTTAAACCCTTTTCCCGTGATCCAATCGAGCTGAAACTTTGCAAGCAGACTCGTGGCGACGATCAAGAAGATCTATCAAATTTTCGATAAAAAAAAATTTTTTTTTGGATTTTTCAAATTTTGAATGTTTTTTTCATACAACTTATTAAGTTGTATGAAAATATTTCAACGCCTCTGGTGGACGCGAAATCTGATTATAGTATAATTTTGGACTTTTGTAAATTTTTTATTACTCCCTTTATATTAACTTGTGGCGTCTGCTTGTTTTCTTGTCTGACGGAACTTTGGATCGATTTTAAACCCTTTTCCCGTGATCCAATCGAGCTGAAACTTTGCAAGCAGACGCGTGGCGATGATCAAGAATATCTATCAAATTTTTTACTTCCTTTCTTTTAACTCGTGTCGTCTGCTTGTCTGACGAAAAAACTTTCGATCGATTTTTAACCCTTTTCCCGTGATCCAATCGAGCTGAAACTTTGCAAGTAGACTCGTGGCGACAATCAAGAAGATCTAACAAATTTTCGTTAAAAAAAATAATTATAGCATAATTTTGGATTTTTCAAATTTTTAACGGTTTTTCATACAACTCAGTAAGTTGTATGTAGATTCCGACGCATATGGTAGACACGAAACCCGAAAATGAGAAAGGGAATATTGTAAAAAAATATTGGTTTTTATGGGTTACTATTTTTGTTGTTGATTGACTTTTCGTTCCAATGAACGAATACGACCATGTCTCCATATTTCTGATGATCATCAGTTTTGCCTTTAGGGCATTATGCCTGAGCCGAGCAGGACGTAATTTGGGCCTCCTGAAACAGGCCTTTGGACCTTTTGCATGTATAGATCCGCAATCCCCATTTTCACGGCTCACGCACGGGTGGAGCCCTGAAAAGGGCCGTCGGTAAAAGTAGCGGTGCAGCTCACGCCCAGGATAAAGCTCTTTTTGCTCAGTCAGTGCCTAGGATAAAGTTAATTTTCTTCGTGAATGTCTAGTGGTTGGTAATATTCAACTTGTATTTTTTGCTGGTTTCGAACATTCTTGGACCGGGAGCCGAGACCGGCCGAGCCATAAGGGTCTGTCTCTATGCAGGGGTTGGAAATGAATACGGCGGCAGGAGCGCTGGAAAGCCATTTATTTATTCCTGCTCCTGTTTCCAGAACGTCAACATCTCTACATTTTTCGTCTCTTCTGCTGTTTCGCTTCTGCTTTGCGTCCTGCATGGAACCGGTAACTCTGGGCTACACTTTATTACAATTTCTATAGCAAGCTTCTAGACGATTACATCCTTGCTAACTAACCATCATACCGTTACTCCAAGCGGTAGACCGAAAGGACAGAATGCCACACTCTTCTATTTTGACACACCACTTTTGCTTCGTTCACATTCGAACATCTTCTCGTGCACGCTCTTTGATGATGAAGCTTTTAACAAGGTCATATTCTAATAATTTATTTATCTCATCGTGCCAGGTCTTTCGCGGACGCGCTGCCCTATTCCTGCTAACTTTACCACTCACCTCATGTATTTTATTTACTATCCTCTTCTCGCCATTCATCTTAGAATAGTTTTAATACTAAAATGTTGTCCAATATCGCTAATTCAACACAGAAAACACTGTGAAATGATAAAAAATATACGTTATATGTATGTAGTACTTATCGATAAAATATATTATAATTATCGAACAAAATTATGTGACTAATCATTATAATCTAACCAATTAACATAAAATTAGAAATTCTTATACCAGGTGCAATTTGGAAAGGAAACTGCGAGACACTCCGATTTCCAATTTTTACGGAAAACTTATAGTCGTGGATCAACGTAGAAGTAACGAGTTGTTTACAAAATAAACTCTCGCGTCTTACTATAAATATGTATAGTGTGACCACTCTTGGAGTGCGGTTGAACTTATGTGCGCACAAACGCACTTGGAGAGACGGCGTAACTTAATACAATGTTTCAGTTGTTACCCAAAATTTGACGAATCGTCTTCGGGTGGCTGCGCGTGGCCGAAATGTCAGTCGCATACTGGTTAGTGCATAGTGGTTACGCTCTATGAGAGTTATTCTCAATCAATATATATTATACATGTCACACAGAGATGGAAGTGTATTTTTACGGGAAAGTAGATATAGAAACGTCCTTAGGTTTTCACGGCCGTTCAGAATCTTCTGTGTATAGTTTTGTTGGATATTCTGCCGTGTGTATGAATCCTGCAATGGGATCCGAAACGTTGGCCAGAGAGGTCGCATATACACTGCAGAATATCCTAGAAAACTATACACAGAAGTAGGTATAGAAATCTTTGTGTGTACATAGGGCTTACGACTTATCGTACGGCTGGCTTTTGTATGTGACGTTCACCATTTCCACCCATGATAGAATAATACCATACGACTTTCACCATTTCCACCCATGATAGAGTAATACCATGTCTTCTAATTTTCGGAAGTTGTATATATATTTAAATTATGCGCCACGTTTCACATATGAGTAGCAAAAATCCTCAGCGCGGCCGGCACCAAAGCTTTTTCATTCCCCTTTAATGACCACAGATGTCGCTAATGAGACATCTGTATTCGATTTTTGGAGTTTGTTAGCAATATCCTTTATCTGTGTAATGAAATTCTTCCGAATTACTAGTTATTCCATTATTGAAAAGTGGTAGTGCCGCTGGTTATTGCGCTATAATTTGAATACTACAATATTTTAAAGGAATCGGTCGCAAAAGTGTCATATTGTAGGAAAGTGTTATACGTCTCTGTACAGGTCAATTTCTATGGTCATCTTTATGTCACAAACGACCTTGCAGGTGGGAACTGCGACGATCCAATTCATTAGCCGCATTTGCTGACAATATCGAGGAGTGTCTGTGGACAGCGGGCGACATCTATTGCCGGGGTCTTCTGTGTGTTGTAAAACAGCCGTTTTGTGTGTCAAGGTCGAGCTGTGTCAGCAACTGCGACCGACAGTAAAACTTTTATGTCGATTGTTATTCATTTTCCCAACGGCGGTCTTTCGCGCTTTTCCATATCGCTTTTATCGACCGTTAAACTTAACGTCACACAATGGCTGTCATAAATATTAGCGCCAACCTTCGCTACGTCGAATGCTGAACCTGAGGGTACACGAGTGGGCACACCAAGATCCCTTAGAAACCTTTAACCCTTATTTAAACGATGCTTTATACTGTTACGCTTCGTTAAAAGTGTATCAGGACCGAATTACGATGTTTTTTGTTGTTGCTATATATGGATACACACAACATTGATCTTTAAAAAATTAAATGATTTAATATTTCATCGTACCCGAGTTTAAAATAAAAAAAAGTCGTGCATGTACTCATGTATGCGCGGTAGAATTTATACTTCAGAAATAAAATAAACACAAAAAAAAATCCCATAAAAACCAAGTTTTTTTACACTCCCTTTCTCATTTACTAGTGGAAACTGGTTTGGCGCTTAACCTACGCGTTGGGATTCGGTCGGGCGACGCTACGAAAGGGAGTAATAAATTTTTTCCAAAAATCCAAAATTATACTATAATCAGGTTCCGTGTCTACCAGATGCGTCGGAATCTCCATACAACTTACTAAGTTGTATGAAAAAACCATTAAAAGTTTGAAAATCCAAAATTATACTATAAATAATATATTTTTTAACGAAAATTTGATAGATCTTCTTGATCGTCGCCACGAGTCTGCTTGCAAAGTTTCAGCTCGATTCGACCACGGAAAAAGGGTTAAAAATCGATCCAAAGTTTTTTCGTCAAGCAAGCAAGCAGACGCCACGATTAAAAGAAAGGAAGTTAATATATCAAAAGCACTTTAGTGATTATTTCGAACTTTGATCTGATTTTGTCAATGCTTCCTTTATTATTAAATGATTTCCATATGTGTTTTGAATTAACAAGTATGGTTTAATAATAAAAGAAACATTGACAAAATCAGATTGAAAAAATTTTCTTTTGCTCTCCTGTAAAGTTCGAAATAATCACTATCGCCCTTTTGAATTTCTATATTTTTACAACTCAATACTTCATTGAGTTGTTAAAATCTTCACTGATCATTGTCGATTAATTTATCGTGTTTCAAGAAAAATAAAATAAAAATTAAAACTCATAATTTACAGAAATGTTATCTCGAATATTTATTATAATTAGGGCAAACAAAAGCTTTTTTAATTAATGGTTCGCGTCTTAGATTTTTTGCCTGCTTTTAATAAAATTTCGACGGGCTAGAGAGAGTCGGTGACTAGTATATTGTCATGTCGCGTTACCAATCGCGTTTTCGAAGTTCGAGTCTTTCTCCTGCCGTGTAATTTCGTTTTGTTAACCTTGAATTGGAATGAAATTATTGTATTTTACATGCATTTCGCACGAAATTATTATATTTTACGTGCACTAATTTCAAGTGCATTTCGTGGTCTCGCTTTTTCGCTACATGCCCCGCTACGTGTTCTTTCCGGCTACACGCATTCCCAAAAGAAGATAACTTCAAAAAAAAAAATGCTACAATGTAATGTTTTGAAACAGAATAAAGTTTGATTTAAAAAATAAAGAAAGTAAATTTGCGATGTGCACACATAAAACATAATATTCCACGTGTATGATTATTAGGATATATTATCATCTTTTTATCTATGTTTCAATTTCTAGTATTTGGCCTCAGTATAATAAGATTATTAACAGTATGAGACTGCGCAAATGTACGCTGATTGTTATTCCCGAGAAATATAAATAACTGGAACTGCAGTGACTAATAACGAGATGTATAGGTACTAGGAAATGACCGCGAGAACTAGTCGTGACCTTAAACTTGCTCATTAATAAATAATATGGAGTAGTCTGCCACCCACAATTGGTCGGTGTGCTGCCAAATGCTGAGTCGACGCTGCAATTATGCATATGATAATTAATGCTGATATTAATATTAGATTTGAGCAGATATCAAACGATCGAGGTCATATTTAACTGTAAATAGGATATTTTATACGAACCGTATGTTTTTCCGAGAAACGATTCTCGACGCTTCGTTGAATGCTTGTTCAACGTCATCAGGAGGACGACCTTTACCCGCGGATGTAGAGGGCGGACTGATTACTGCTTTGGAGGGCGTAAATTATATGCACTTTGTTGTGGAGTGTTCACTTCTTCTATAATAGAGGTCGCCAGTGTGCAATATGTACTATGATATCGATGATACTTACATAGTATCGATGATACTATGTAAGTATCATCGATATAACTAGGTGTCGTAATTTTTAAAAATAAAACGGAATTCAGGCGCAAATAAGTATTCAAGAAAATATTACACACGGTTTCGAAAATTGTATCATTTGAGTCATTTCAAGGACTATAGAAAAAAAATATTTTATTCATCTATTTCTTAATCACATATAGTACAATTTGGGTTGTACTATGCCTGTCACACTAGAAGAATCTGTATTGAGACAGGCATAGTTTACAAAATAGATGTACAATTAGATATTAATTCATATGTTTGTAGTTATAAATATTTAAAAAATTAAAATTACATTACTAAATTAAAAGCATTTATATGTTTTGAAAAAAAAGAAAAAGGACAGAAAAAAAACTATATGTACTAAAGACAAAATGCAAACAATAAAAATTAACAATATGTAATAATAACAATCATAACCTAAACTAAATATACCTAACCTAATCAAACCTAAATTAGCCAATTTTATTTAATAAAAAAATGTTATCTTAAACTAAAAAATCTAACCTTTCCCATCTACATCATATATCTATTGTCTATGATTCACGTAAACATTTGGTATGGTCTATAAATAAAATTGTCGTAATGTAAATCATGTCTATAATTTACACTTCATTAGCAGACATCGCTTATCAAATTTCAACATGTATGGTGCAATTTTCGAAACTTTAAAGTGTAATATTTTATTTGTTTGCGCATCAATTATTCTGCTTTATTTTGAAATCAGGACACTCACATATACCGAAGATACTTTCAAAGGGATCTGGGAATAAGTTACCAATGTTAAAGTTGCACTAATTTTGTAATTTTTTTTTTCTAGCTTAGTAAAGGATCCTGATTACATAAATGATGTAAAATGTTGTCGCAAGCAAGTTTAATAGCATTTATTCCAATTTTAAAATCTTAATGATTTCCTTAGTAAGTTTGACAGATCAGAAATTTTATCTATATGATACGCAAACTATAGACAATTATTCATTGATTCAAATACTTATCCATAGATACGTATAAACATTCAAAGGGAAAGGCTGATTTGTCAAACTTATTAAGAAAATAATTTCGATTTTTAAATTGGAATTACTAGTTAAACATTTGCATGCCGGGTTATTTTATGATATTTTTGGAATCAGGACACTCATCTTCTATGAATAAAACAGCAAAAACATATAATTTGTAAGGGCATCTATGGCCTGAAGTGTCAAAAATGCGTCATTTTTAAACTTAAAATAACTACTTTTAAACTTGCTTGCGACAAAATTCGACCCTCAGAAATCAGGACCCTTCATTACGCTAGGGATTTTTTTTACAGAATTGGTGCAACTTTAACATTGGTAACTATAGCCGAGATCTGTTTTAATGGCCACAATCTTGCATTTGTAGTAATAGAGTGCAATGTAGGTATTAAGCTATTTTTTTGTCGTACCTATGTATAAATTATTTTAAGCACAACGATAAATAAGGTACATTTGCTTAAATGTTTTTATGAAAGCGCGGTGTTGTAGACACAACACAGTGTTGAAGCGCTCGTAAAATACAAAGAAAACGTTGGTGAAAACGGGAAATTTTTATAAATAATTTAGACATCTGGCAAATTTAAAATTCACTCGCGACTAATGACGCATCATTTATTTGACATTGAAAATTTGCTTTCGGTTTATGTAGACAAATAATATTGGAGCGAGGATTGTTTTTAAATTGCGAAGGTGACATTTGGAGTAGGTACCCGGGTTCACTTAACGTCTGATAAATTATTTTACGGATCATGTTCTATCGCGGTATTTCAACACTCCTCACCGCGATCATCATTAGTAACATTGTACCAATCAGATAGGTGCTTACTCTTAAAACAACAGCGCAGTTATATAATATTATATGTCTTGGAACCCGAGGAGTCTGGTCGTGTTTAACCCTGTATTACTAACTTATCACGAGATCATGCGTCAATTAAAATAAATACGTTATGGAGTTTTATTTCATTTATTTGTTTGGAAATATTAACAGATATAAGAAAATGATATGTACTCGTATAAATGTATGAGAGTGTAAATATATGGCAATGACCTTATTATATCCTAACATATTTCACATAAAAATAATTTTTATGTAATAATAATTAAGCATGTTAAAATAAAAATACAACATACAGTATTGAATAAAACATAATAAATTAAATAACAATATTAAATATAACATATTAAGGTAAACCTAACTTTATTTATATCTTGCATCGCAGAATCGAATCAATATTTAATTATTAATCAAGTATTAATTCAATGTTGCGTCACAAAATTATGTTCATTTGTGATCTTAGGTGGTAAAGAGACACATGATAGATATCAATATCGGTGAACAAATCGTTGTAGGCTCGGCACATTCCCACTATGGGTGAGTGTAATCTGGAGTTGGTACGAGCAACAGGAATGTGGAAGATGCATTGTGTTGTAGTAGCTCTTGCTGGGACGTGAATGATTGTATTGGAAAACATTAATAAAAACACCGGAGACATGTAGGTTAAATTCGTAAGTTTATTATTGTATGCTGTTCATATTATTGTAGTCCATTCTACATTCCTTAATTTACGAGGATTTTATCGTTTCGCATATATTAACACCAACAAACAGCTCATTAGTAAATACTACAAAGGAAGGAAAATTTATGAAATTTTTTGTCTAAAAAATGTGGTAATCATCAATCAATGCAGTTCTGTTATTATATTATGTGCTCGTTAATTTATCGATTAAAAATGATGTTTTTATTATTTATGCGAGTAGGAAATTGCAAACATTAATTTTATTTTTGAAAAAATTTGAATTTAGCAGTGTTTGGAACACAAACAATATTTGTGTTTTATATTTTGTTTTAAAAGAATAAACGTCAAACGGCTATAAAGAGGGGAGATTTTCGAAAAAAGAAAAAAAAATGGTGAAAAATTCATGCTCATAATAAATAACAATAATCAATGCTCTTTAGAAACAGTTAAATGAATTTTAAAGCATCGACAATAAAATAGCGCTAATGAGAAGGTGTATGCGTGTGGTTGAAGCAAAACTAGTTTGCCAGGATAGGAGAGTGTGGCATTTTATCCTTTATGCCTACCCCTGCAGGGAAACTGCGCGTTGATTAGCTAATTAGTCAGTTGTAATAAATTTAATTCAGATAAATTTAAAGAAGTCTTACAGAAATGAAGCAATTTATATGGGTAACGTGTACGGAAGCCAATACATAAATAAACTAAAGTAAAGGCTGTCCAAGTTGATTTTGAAGGACCTAGAAGAGAATCTAGTTGATATTAATTATTTATTATACAAGTTCATGCTAAATGCTATGACTATTCATCCGATTATCTTGCGGTCCACAAATAATACGTCATAATATTTATACTAAACGAGCGCTTCACACGAGAATTTTTCCAAGAATTCTCCCAGCAGTAATTCCTGGTACAATCGAAATGCACGACCGTCACCACTTTTGGGAAGCAGGGGTCACCCTCAACAGGCAGAATTTTTTGCTAACGTGTTTGCTAAAACGATGCTCACTGGTGACTACATAAAATTAAACGGTTGTGGTTTGAGTAATTTGAGCATTATAATGAGGAATTTAGAAAAATTAAAAGACGTTGACTATATTACTATCCAAAATTACAAGACAATTAAAATAATGACAAAGATTAAAAAAAATAAAACCAACAAACAGCCTTCAATGAGATATAAAAAAATATCAAATACAGGCTGCAGAGAAGAATTTTCTAAGGGGGTAGCAGAAGTCACCCTGATGGACAGAGAAGTGCTGACAAAGGCACACACTCGGCATGGAGCTCCTACTCCTACAAACAGAAAAATCAAACATGAGGTGGCTGGGAAATGTGCTAAGAATGCCAGAGGAACGAATACCAAGATGAATTCTATTAGCGACCCCGGAAGGAAGACGGCCGCTGGGTGTTAAGTTGGGAGAAGCAACAAAAAAATGTAAATCAAAATAGAATGGACTTAGACTGGTTGACTCATGCAGAAGCAGCACAAGACAGGAGAATACGGAAGCACTTTGTCGAGTCTTTGGACCCCCGACCCTACTAGGACAAGGGGATGAAGATGATGACGATGAAATACAACAAATGTAATACATTAAAAACGGGATCCAATATATTAGGTCCTTACATATGAAATTGACGTTTAGTATGGGAGGAACATAAAGTCGATTTTTTTTTATTATAATATATTTATTTAATCAAAGTATGTACCATTGCTATCTATGCACTTTTGCCATCTAATAGGTAATTCATCGATCCCTTTACTAAAAAAACCATTCGGAAGGGAATCAATAAAATCTTTGAAGGCGGTTTGGACTGCCCCATCGGAGTTGAATTTTTTCCTTTGCAAGAAGTTATCCAAATTTCGAAAAAAATGGTAATCTCTTGGGGCAAGGTCCGGAGAGTACGGTGGATGTCTTAGACATTCCAATTGAAGCTCCTCTAATTTGGTAGCCGTCTGTTGTGCAGTGTGTGGTCTAGCGTTATCATGAAGCAGCAGTGGCCTAGAGCGATTAACCAGCCTCGGTTGTTTAGCAGCTAGCTTTTCCATCATGGTTTGCAGTTGCTGACAATAGACATCTGCCGTAATCGTCTGGCCAGATTTAAGAAAGCTGTAGTGAACGACACCAGCACTAGTCCACCAAACGCTCACAAGTAACTCCGCTTTGTTGATTTGCTTCACTCAATTCGTGAGGTACCCACCTTTCAAGCTTATTCACCTTACCAATTTGCTTCAAGTGGATTAAAACAGTTTTATCACTAACACCGCAGCCTGCAGCTAACTCGGATGTGGTTTGCGATGGATCCGCTTCCACAATAGCTTCAATTCTTCATTATCAACTTTGGTCTCAGGCCGTCCACGGGGCTTGTTCTGCAGGTCGAAATTTCCAGAACGAAAACGTTGAAACCAAAAACGCACTGTGTTTTCTTTTGCGGCACCGTCGCCATACACATCATTAATCCTTCGAGCCG
>JADDOH010015162.1:0-40797 GCA_016648135.1 Agrypnia vestita
AGTGAATTCATCACTTATTCACCATCATCAAGTACCTACCACTTGTTCCCATTTAGGTGAGAATTTATTATTCTTTTAAATTCTTTTAAATGTAAGACTTTTGGAAGTTTTGAAAAGAAAATAATATTAACAAAGCATTATTAGAACGAAGTATACAAAGTGCTAAGGGTGTAATTAAATTCGTTCATGAAAGTTTTTAAAAAATTGTCGGTCACATGGCGGTGGTGCATTTTAAAATCTTCAGTTTTGGGTTTTGAATGTAACATTATTTAAAAAAACATGTAACAGTATTTAAAAAAAATAAAACCTACTTCATATCTATCGAACGACCGAATACCCGAATAGTAGGTAAAAATATGTAGGTACCATAAAAATAACCAGTTTTCCAGAAGAAATAGTAAACTCCTTATAACAGTACTTATTATTTAATCAACCTAATATTTAACATTGGAGCTATTTTTTTTAATGCCCAGATCCCTCTTCTGGGCAGTTCGTAAGATATGAAAAGCGAAATTCGCCCCTCGAGATATTTATTGACTTGACTTGTAAAGACAATATTAGATATTGAAGAATATTTTTATGATGTCCTGAAAACGGGGGATTTCCGAATATGACCAAGTGATAATACTCTATTACTTAAATTTATTTATTTATTTATTTAAAGCCCTTATGGGCTTTTACAAATTTACATAATAAATTTTTTTTTAAATAACATAAGACAGTTAAAATAATAATACAGTTAAAAGTTACAATAATAATAGTTAAAAGGTAATAATAAATTCCACGAATGTTAAGTGATGTGGTGTAATAATATATCCAAGTGTTTAGTATGAGTTTTTGCCCCAGTGACCTCCTTACATTCGGAAGATGTTACCAGCTTAAATGCCACCCTCAGCTCTACAACTTCGGCGAACCTTATTCCGTTCTTTGTGCGGTTGTGCGGGCAAAGTTTCCTAGCGGCGCTTCGCGACAGCTCCAGGGACAAGAGCGGCAGGAAGCTGCACTCGTCCGTGGGGCCGGCGAGCTCGCGTGCTGGGAGATTGCTCAATTAGCGCCAATTGTTGTGTTTTCTTGTTTCCGAACAAATAAATGTGGGTCATTTCGCTCTACGAGCCTCCCATTAACTTCCACGTTCTTCGTTCCTTACGGACATTTTGGCGTTTAAGATAAACATGTTGTTGCCCTGAAATTATTGCGGAGTTGTGGACCGTCCTCGGCTTGTATTCGGATGAATAAAGATAAACAAATAAAATAAAACAATTAAAATATTCAGAATATTTTGAGTGTGTGAGTGTTCAAATTTTGCGATAACACGATAACACTGTTCCGGATGTTATCCCCAGAGAGACATCATTAATTAAGTTGTATTATACATCTCTGATAGTGTCAAAGCTATTTTTTTATTCTACGGGAAAGTAGGTATGGTACTATACCTACTTTTCCATATTAAAAAAGTGGCTTCGTTTCTATGAGACACCTATAATATATCACAATATAGCAAGACCTCGCTCGTTTATCAATTCAAATGTATTTATTGTTTCGGAAGTAAGTTTATAGAACTCCATAATCACACATCAAACATAATAATTTCCGTCCGTCCATCTGTCGTGTAACGTCCGTAATTTCGTTCGAATTCACGGCTAAAAAAAACGAAACTAAACGGCCGGAGATGGGACTTGAACCCCGGCCCAGCAAACCCCATGCTGCAACGATAACGATGTTGCTATCATCGAGCCTGCATTACCCGTTAAAAATACAACACATATAGGACATGTTTTTCACATTTCATGTTCCGCCTAATCGCCAGGATTTAGAATAGGCAGGGGAAATATAAAAAAAGTGTTCAAATATTTTGATAAAAGTCGTTATTACTATACTATTTCATAAAAAATAAGTAAGTAAATACTTATTCTTTATGAACCGGCATGTAAAAGTACCGTCATTCTTGACGGGTTACAGCTAGTATGGAAATAAAAACACTTTTTAGTTCTAATTTTTAATTTTTATGATACGTGTTTCGGCTTATGAGGGTGTAAGCCGAAATCAGAGATTGATAATCAAAATTAAAAATGCTGAATTAAAAACATTTTTTTTATTTCCATACATGTAATTCAAAAAGTATTAAAAACATTTGCTTGTCTCGCAGAACACTCACAGACCAAGTTATTCGCAATCCAATGTTTCAATATACTTTTATCTTTTCAAGAAAGTTACCGGAGTGGTCAACTATCCTAATTTTGAATGTCTGTCTTTCCGTAACTCCCTGGAATTAGGTTGGAATTACAACAATAGCACTAATGATGATGACACGTTAATCAGCGCGCGGCTCAGGTACGCGCAAGTGTCTTTATTAATTATTATTATGTCCCTTGATTTTTCACAGGTTAACGGCAAGTAAAGTAATAATTTCAAATTTAGCAATTCAAAAAACATTCTGGATAATCGTGATTTTTCAAGGTTTTACGGTAAGTAAAGTAATAATTTCAATTTTGACTATTCAAAAAACATTCTGGATAATCGTTATTTTTCACGGGTTTACGGCAAGTAAAGTAATAATTCCAAATTTGACTATTCCAAAAACATTCTACATAATCGTGATTTTTGACGGGTTTACGGCAAGTAAAGTAATAATTTCAAATTTGACTATTCCAAAAACTTTCTACATAATCGTGATTTTTGACGGGTTTATGGCAAGTAAAGTAATAATTTCAAATTTGACTATTCCAAAAACATTCTACATAATCGTGATTTTTGACGGGTTTATGGCAAGTAAAGTAATAATTTCAAATTTGACTATTCCAAAAACTTTCTACATAATCGTGATTTTTCACTGGTTTACGGCAAGTAAAGTAATAATATCAAATTTGACTGCTAAAAAGATTCTGGACAATCATTTTTTTCATAAAAATTTAGTCTCCGTAAGGATTCGGAATCATGAATCACTTATTTAACATTTTAATGCTAGATTACAAGAATTTCCATTATTTATTATACTCTACAATATAATCGAATAGTTGGATTACATAATTTGCAATTCATCTACGACGTATTTACTAATTATGCTGTGCATTAAAAATACATCCATAAATTGAATATATTTACATATAATTTGTTTATTAACAGTGTCATGCACCTGTAGTATAATATGCATCATATTAGGTCCTTACATATGAAATTGACGTTTAGTATGGGAGGTACATAAAGCCGATTTTTTTTTATTATAATATATTTATTTAATCAAAGTATGTACCATTGCTATCTATGCACTTTTGCCATCTCATAGGTAGTTCATCGATCCCTTTACTAAAAAAACCATTCGGACGGGAATCAATAAAATCTTTGAAGGCGGTTTGGACTGCCCCATGGGAGTTGAATTTTTTCCTTTGCAAGAAGTTATCCAAATTTCGAAAAAAATGGTAATCTGTTGGGGCAAGGTCCGGAGAGTACGGTGGATGTCTTGGACATTCCAATTGAACCTCCTCTAATTTGGTAGGCGTCTGTTGTGCAGTGTGTGGTCTAGCGTTATCATGAAGCAGCAGTGGCCTAGAGCGATTAACCAGCCTCGGTTGTTTAGCAGCTAGCTTTTCCATCATGGTTTGCAGTTGCTGACAATAGACATCTGCCGTAATCGTCTGGCCAGATTTAAGAAAGCTGTAGTGAACGACACCAGCACTATTCCACCAAACGCTCACAAGTAACTTTTTTGGAGTCAATTTTCGCTTGGGGCATGGTTTGGCTGGTTTCAGCCAGGGTTCAGGCAGGGTTCAGCCATTGCGATGAGCGCTTCTGATTATCGTACAGGATCCACTTTTCATCACAGGTAATGATTCGATTTAAAATCCCTTCATTATTGTGCCGGTTGAGTAATGCAACGCAGCAGTCAACGCGCGTTTGTTGATTTGCTTCACTCAATTCGTGAGGTACCCACCTTTCAAGCTTTTTCACCTTACCAATTTGCTTCAAGTGGATTAAAACAGTTTTATCACTAACACCGCAGCCTGCAGCTAACTCGGATGTGGTTTGCGATGGATCCGCTTCCACAATAGCCTTCAATTCTTCATTATCAACTTTGGTCTCCGGCCGTCCACGGGGCTTGTTCTGCAGGTCGAAATTTCCAGAACGAAAACGTTGGAACCAAAAACGCACTGTGTTTTCTTTTGCGGCACCGTCGCCATTCACATCATTAATCCTTCGAGCCTTTTCTGCAGTACTGGTGCCACGGTGGAACTCGTACTCGTAAATAACACGATATTTCAAGTTTTTCATTTTGTAAACTGGGTGACGCAAAGAAAAAAACAATTGAGGAAAAAACAAATGAATTATAATTTTCAAAACACAAATACATGAGTAAATAGCTGTATAAATTTGGATTTGGAATTCCTAACCAAAGAGAAGATATTTGAGATCAAATTTGCCAGTACGGCAAAACGTCAATTTCATATGTAAGGACCTAATATTATAAATAGTAAGTACCTACCCTGGTAAAAAATCATAACACAAATACTGTACAAATTAATTGACGACCGGGAGTTTGGTGTTTGTTACTTAAGATCGTGTGTAATTTGTACGTGAGGTGTACTTTTTGTAGTGAGAAAGTTTTTTTTAAAACAGTTGCGAGTTTTATCCTTTTTAGTATGGAAGATATAAACCAAAAATGAAGCATATTTTTTCAAGGCATCAAAAAAGGTCCGTTGAAAGAACGGATTCTTTCACAAATATTTCGTTTCTGCCAGAAATGTCATTTCCATTACAATACGAACCTAAAATAAAAATCTAACATGGCCGGTCCTGCCAAATGTCAGGTGTCATAATATAAATGAATCATTAATGTAGTAACTAATACGTGTATGCCATTGCGTGTTGTTCGTACTATTACGTATTCAATGACCTTTCGCCGCATTTTATCAAAGTTCATTTTTGAAACGAAACTTTGAGACCAACTTTTTTTTCACCTACTCAAATGTAGGTAAGGGCACGCTCGGTATCTCCAGTTTGAGCGCTCTCGTGTACCGATCACTCAAATTAACTTTTTTTTTAAATAAACGTTGTTACGATTCATTATAATATTAGAAACCCACATCATTCTACTTTTTGTGCCGTATCCGTGCAGCGCCAGCCGACTATTTCATCCCTCTTGACATAACCGCTCTTCTGAAAAGGGACTCCGACTTGCTGATACCTTGACAGCCATCCTAAAGAGGGATTCCGTGGTTTTTTAGTCATTACGTTAGTCTTCTTCCAAGACCTCGTCTTCCATATATCTTTCATTGTACAGCGAGGTTTCTGGACGTCGTGTAACACGTCGAAAGTATCCGAGTTTCCGTAACTTGGTTGTGTATAGTTTTACTTTTGACATGTTCATTCGAAGAATCACATCACCATTTGTAACAGCATCTATCTAACTGACACGAAGAAAACGCTTGCATTTTTTGTGTGAATGTATATGTCAATCAAAAGAACTAAAATAATGATGCATCTCTCGATCTCCATCCTTAGTTCTAGACTTAGGCCATCTCCGCATAACAACTTTCTTAGGCGATTAAAACCGCCCTAGCGATTAAAAACACCATGATTTCTGTAGATTGGTTTCAGCTATGGCTAATTCTACTTTCCACTTTTACATGTTTCCTTTGTAAATAGTTTGAAACGTTGCCTGTCACAGATTTTATTTGTTTATCAAAACTTGTTGTCCTTCCAAGCAGACCTCCATGGGTCACCTACATATCTGAAGTTATTGAGTTCTCCCTTATACCTCATTCTGCATCTTTGAAAGCCTTTACATCATTCTACACAACAACGTCTTAAATATTTACATGTGGTGGCCGACATGACTATACTGTAGACATGTCGTCTGAGTGCATGATTTTATCTCAATTTTCTATCATACTTCGTCAATTAAAGCCTCTGGTCTTACTGTAATCGATTGAGAGATGTTACAGCTAGCGGTTGTCTTTTCCAGCTGTCTGTGAACATTATAAATCGCACAATACAGTAAGAAGATCATGTACTTACACAAACTTTTTTATTCTCACCCCCCATTGGCCCATGAGAGTCGATTTCCGAGCACATCCGAGTGTCTACATCCGGCGCCTTGTACAGTGCATGAGCACAGCGCACGCCCCTTAGCTCGTCTGCCATCTGGTCTCGCCAGGAAAACCATTTTGGCAGTCTCTCTGAGATCCGAAACACGAGTCGAACCTGCTTGCTTGAGACCTCTCGTACCCGTAGAGCACCCGAGGGTCTATTTGCAGGGCCGATACATAAATGTAATTTTATGAAGACCCTGAATATTTATGTCCTAAAAAGTGTTTCTTATTTTTATTATTTGAAACGATGTTTGATTTTTTGTTTCTGTTTGATTTTTTTTTGCACAATTTTTTCTTTGATCATATTGACACTAATGAACTAGATGTGCTCTTCGAAAATTACGGCCTTAGTATAAAGAAGTAAGTTGTCTAACGACCAATTGTATCAACTTAGTTTACAGTAAGAGTTGTTTAGTACAGATCTTCGTGTTTTCACCAATCAAAGAACCCGAATCAATCAAAGAAATCTATGATTTAAGCTTATTTAAGCTAAATTGATACAACTGGCCCTAAGAACAATATTTCGATCTTTTATGGTACGTGTACATGCATTTTTACCACCCATGTTATAAGATTTGTCGGTAAATATCAGTTGTGCCATTCTACGCAGCCTATATACGTCCCATTTTTTTTATATCTCAAGACAGTGAAAGAAAAGAGTTAAATATTTTTTAATACTTCAACATGGTATACGTAGGTATATGTATACATAATTTGGTTCAGTTTATAAAGTATGTGTAGGATCGTGAACCAACAGAGTAGCTACTTGGAGTAGTGGTTATGACTCTCACCTTGTGTTGTAGTGGTCCGTGATTTAAGACCAATTATACCGAGGACACCAGCAAATAACCGTTATTAAAGCATCGACGCGACACGTATTCTGCGTTTGCATCTGTTTTAAAAAATATATATTTGTACCACGTAATATTACACAATAACGTATTACCTACATGGGGATGTAACTTTTCCAGCGAGTAGGTAATGTACGTGCGCGAATGTTTTCAAATGAATTATTTATAAAATAGAGAATTCAATTTAGCTATTATAAAAAGTGTAAGTGAGGAGTACAGAAACAACTAGATATTTATTGAAGAAAATATAAGTGTTGGATTATCTCGCAAATAATCACAAACGTTTTGGAAGCATTTTGTAAGCGTATAAATTTTGAAATCTCCACTCTGGCCATAAAATTGGTATATCTCGTTTACGTGTATATTTTTCTGCATTTCTCATAGTTAACACCCGAAGTTAGTGATGGTGTTAACCGTATACTCATAGTCTTTTGTCCATTAACGTTTTTTTGTAATGTGTTTACACAATCGTGTAAAATGTTGTCAGATAGTTTGACATGACAAGATGATTGATGCGTGTGTATTTTGTTCCAGCAATCGTCGTGCGCTGCCGCTGCCCCCACGAGCGCGGCCGGCATGAGCGCGCGCTAGCGGCGGGCTGGCGGGCCGCGCGCGGCGCTCCAGCGAGGGCGCGATGGGCGCCGACCAGGGCGGCCAGGGCGGCAGCGCCGCGGCGCCGCAGCACAGGAAGGGACACAGGTCGCTTCTTATTACCTATCAACTAAACCCCTTCTGCGAGGGGATTAATAATGTCCCTCCTCACGTATCATCATGCAGTTAAAGTATTTATTCTTACATAGTAAACGAAACGTATGACTATGTTTTTTTTAATTTTTTAAAAATTCAGTTCCAAATCGAATCTAAGTAAAAGTGTAAGTATTTACCGAGAATTATACTTTTTAAAAGTTTTGTTTTGGTTTGATTGATTGTTAGTTTCTTACGATTTATATTTGCAAAACACCGTTTTTACATTTTTTTGTTCGTTTTCAACTCTATTTGTATGGTGGACAGCTTTTCTTACTTCAATAATCGAAAGATTAGATATAATAATTTTAAAATAAAAACAAGAAAAATCAAAAACTTCGTCGATATTCCTAATTTTAGATATTCAATCTAGATACAATTTATTTATGACACAATACGCAGTCATAAAAAGCCGACAAAGTGGAGCAATTTTCTTCATCTTTAAAACATCGTAGGTTTGGTAATTTATTAATAAATTATACAATTTAGTTTCTGTCATTTTAACAACATATCCGTATTTAGAATATATTTATGTAACCTGATGAATAAATTTTAAAATGATATATTTCCATACGAAAATGTGATAAAAAACGGAAGAGAAGATATGACAAAAAATTGTGAAATTTGCTCACTCTGCCGGACGATCGCTCTAATAAATGTAGGTATCATCAACGTAAGCGTATCTCAATCTCATGTCAACTTAACTTAACCCCATCCCATAATGTATGTATCGCCAGTATACTCTTTTTACGTGCTATCGCCTAGAACAGTGTTTCCCAAACTATGGGTCGCGACCCACTGGTGGGTCGCGAGCGGATATTAGGTGGGTCGCAGTCACAACACCGCGCAACACGTCTCATCCGGGTCATGTTATATTTATTATAGAAAACGAATTGCAACCAGATTTCAATGTAGTGTCTGCATTGTCACTCATTTAACAGAGTTGAAAAATAACTTTAACGCTTACTTCTAAGAAGGGATCAAACAGTTCGACAGGGTAAACTGTATTTGTAATCCATTTCAAGACAACATACTGACTGAAATGTCAACAAAAGCTAGTGAAGTTCTTATTGATTTATCGGAAGATACGTCGCTGAAAAACACTTTTAATCGCAAGGAATTCTGGCTTTTTGCACAAATCTTTCGTGTGGTTACAATATGAATTGGAAAAATGTGAGGCAGGAGGTGGGTCCCTAAAATTGAAATCTTTTTTGGTGGGTCGCGGTCCTGTCAACTTTGGGAAACGCAGGCCTAGAACACTAGATTAATGGCCGTGGTAGAGAGTGCACCACCACGTCTTCTCCGGAATCAATTTGAGTGCCGTCCGTTAGCTAATTCTGAACAGTTATTGCTGCTTTAGATTCTGAATATGAGATTTTTATTAGCTTTAAAGGAATACCTGGATATCTCTCACTAGTTTACACTAACGAAAGGTTGTTTGAGGTCGATAAGCAAATGGTGATATGTCACGTTGTCAAATGAGTTTTTTTGTTTGTTTTATTAATTAAGTACCTACTTATATAACAAGGGTTAAGTGTACATGGTCAATTTGAGGATCTGTTGGGTCTTAGGATACTATTCATTTTTCGGATACACTGGTTTATAGATTTGGATTCTCTATAATTTTCACGTTAATCTCGTTTTTCAGGCAGGCACTTATCACCTTTCATTTATCAGGCGGCGTATCAATGTATCAAATTTTGTTAATTTATATGCGAATTTACACTTCTAACGCTGGTCCACAATGAGTTTGGTTATCAGATATTATCATATCTGTTCAGTTTATTACATTTAACCCTCTAATTGCGGGTTTTACTTAAGCAATGTAGGTTCCTCAATAAACCTTTCGACTCGGTTGTAAATCATTTTTCGCATACCTCATGATCAGTATCAGTATGATAATGATTACGAGGAGTGAAGTAGTAGTAACAGAGTGTTTTAAAGTAGTATTTTTTTTAAATCAACCAAAAACCCCTGTTTAATTACCGATATTTGTCGTGGTAGTGCAACATATATTAACTTTACTAAACTCATCTCAATATACATTAAATTATGTTGTATTTTATCAGAATGCGTATCTACTGAATCGCCGTAACCCACAAAAAACTAATACAATAATACCAGACGATATTTCTAAAAAAATTAAATCGGAAAACTACACTAATAAATAACCAATCAGTAATGCACCCATCTCGGCATCCAATAATTAGAAACAATTAAAATATATCAAATATCAATATGGGTGTTAAATAACATAATTATATATGTAGATTTCTACTATACTTGAGAAGGCCTCTAAGTTAATTAATCGGTGTATCATATAATTATCGATAATAATTCTTTGCGATTAGCTTTCATTTAGGGTCGAATTATATTTTATACTAGCTGTACGTACCCGGCGTTGCACGGTTTAAGGATTAAGTTAGAAATAAATTTGTGGGGGGAAACAAAGGTTCCATTGTTTTGCAAAGCCTCTAATTAAAACAATGTTTCCATTTAATTAAGGCTGGGTTGGGTAGGATGTCTAGGGAAATGAAGAAATGTTGTCAATTTTTTTGCCATCGGGAATATATATGCAAAATTTGTGTCCAATCGATCAAGCGGTGTATTTGTACAGAAAATTGATCTGGGGGAGGGGATGGGGTAGAGAGGGAAGGGAAATTGTCGAAAATCCTAAAGAATAAGTTTGCAAATTTTGAGTCCTATCGGTCTAACGGTATAGACTTGCATTGACAATATATTAAGGGGTGGGGAAGGGGTAAAAGGGGAGGAGGGAAATGCCTATGTAATCCTCCGGGTCCTAAAGAAGAAGTTTCCAAATTTTGAGTCCGATCGGTCGAACGGTACAGATTTTCATTGTAAATGTATCAGAGGGAGGGGAGGGGGAAATGTCGCCCATGTTACCCGCCGAGTCCTAAAGAATAAGTTTCCAAATTTTGAGTCCGATCGGTCGAAGTATGCATAATTTGAGTCGAATCGGACAAACGGTGTAGATTTATATAGAGAACAGCCAGACAGGGATTGAGTTTTATAAGTATAGATTTGTAGAAATATGTTGTTGTTGTGTTAAATATTGTAATGCAATATTAAAGGTTGTGATGAATCTCAAAACAGTGCCGTTTAAAACGATAAGCTCGAAAGTATCAAAATTTAAAATTAATCATAGGCACAGTAGGTACACATAAATTTACTTTATTTTGAAATATCTCGATATGGTAGGCTGCACTTTCTCATTGGTTCAAACGTTTTATTTAAGCAAAGACAACCGAATGTAATCAAAAAATTTGAATTTGAAAAATGTTGTAGGTACCTATCTAAATATTTATCAATATTGAAAAGGTAGGTATCGGCGCCCTTTTTCAAATAATTTGCGCGAATTCGAATGCTACGTTGTGTGAAAAAGAACTTTAAGAGATTTAAGATTTTGGACAATCGAACATTTACATTTTTATTAACATAAATTAATAGTAGATATATAAAAACAAATTAGGTATTCAAACGCAACAAAATTTCAAAGCAATCGGTGAAGAACTTTCAGAGATTATCGATTTTGTACAAACGAAATTTACATTTTTAATATATAGATTATTATATTTTATATTTTAGCTTTCATTAGGCGTTTCTTCATTAGCCGACATGGTCCGGCACCACCGGCCCGGCACCGGCAAGTATATCTCTCTAAAATGAATGAGAAAATATTCAGTTTAGAGAGATTTACATTGCCGGTGCCGGGCCGTGTCGGCCAATGAAGAAACGCTCATCTAAGGTCGAATTATATAAAAATGTTACACCATGAGTAACTGCCAAATCACTTAATGATGTTGAATAACGAATTCAAAAGCCTGTTCTACATTGTGAATATCTGTTGAAGCAAATTCTTTGTAGGAATATTTTGCATGAAATCATTAAAATAATCGGTTGCTTTCATGTTCGTTGCAAAGTCGTGCTCTATAGCAATTAGGGCTGAAGGCATAACTTGTGATTGATAAAATTGTAAGCATTTTATTGTACATACATAACTTTAAAAATAAGGATGCAAGAATATGTACTTCACATAATTATGTGCAGAGTGACGATCAGATAATCGCTAGTCAACGGATCGGGTTGAACTTATTTTAAAATAATATTTTACTTTCTCGCCTTTCGTGTATTTGTTGAAACTCAATGTTTTTCCAAATCGTGTTTTCTTTTTAATAGAAAGAGGGGCATAGGATATCCGAAGGTTTGTTTTATTATTTTTTAACAGAATCTCAATCCTATCCGACTTAGTGCTCTTAAGGTACTTTTTTAAAAAAAAATTATTTATGTAATTATTTTGATAGACCCTATCTTATTCTGTATCTTCGATCAAAAGTACTTTGAGCGAGCATTCTAAAAATGTGGATTTTGACACGTAAAAACGTATTTAAAGCATACCGTGACTAGAATAGGAAAACCACAAACAGCCATTTAACTGTTGACTTCCTTTTACAATGACTCAGTAATTAATATGATGCGTGATGCAACTCCTGCTATTCGAAGTGGCTACGTCAAGTATTCTCTTACAGAGTTGAGCGTCTGCGAATGCACTTTATTGCCTCAATCATTGTATATAATCTCGGATTACGCCTATAATAGTGTTTAGTGTATACGATAATTGCAATGGTCCAGTCGACTTATTCAGCGGGATCGCTGCAGTTAAGTAATGATGTATTTCCACTACCCACGGAGGATCATGCTTCTAAACATTTAGTGCTTCCTGTATTTTATTAAAAATAAGAAGCGATGATTTTTTTTCTTCGTATCTGTTTTAATATAATTAAGGATCCGAGATTAGATTACCCACGATCTGTCTGAGACGATTCTCTATTTTTTCGGATACATTACACACAGCGGTAATGGTAACATGATTAAATTGGTAACTGTTAAAGGCCAAAGGGCGATTTTCGACACGATGGACGCGAACTCTGGGCCGCAGTTTTTTTTTTTTTTTTTTAAATAAATAGAGATGCGAACACGGAATACGTGTCACATCAATATTCTTACTATTTTCAAACTAAGCTAAACGCTTGTGCTATGAAAATAGGACTAACTTCCTAGTCTGGGCTGGGTTCAAAGGAGTACAACCGTTAAGAGCATCAACAAATCACGATCCTCAGCAATGAGGGAACCGATTGAAGAAATAGATTTATTATTCTTTTTTCTACCCTTGGAGTCGTGGCTTTCAATCACACGGCAGGCGAGCTGCCGATTTTGATTCCTGGAGTTGGATTTTGAAGTGTATAAGCTTACTCTAAATTTGTCCAGCGTGACAATCATAGCAGCTCGCTACGTGATCCTGCCGTTCTACTTTAAAACGCTATTCCTTTTTCCGTATTGTCTTTGCGCTTTGATGTGACTGAAATATTTAGAATATTTTACACAGTTATTTAATGAAAGACAGATGCTATGTATAGTCTCTTTGTGCAGTATCCTCATTCGTGTGCTCTATTTCATTAATAAACGAATTGCATATAAATACAAGCGCAAGTGTGAGTAATACTCTTAATGCATTTATACGAGTACAGATTTTATATCATTTGTGCATTGAAATTTATTCATCATCATCACTGTTGGCTCTACAATCCCTGGTGGGTTTTGGCCTCCTCGAGAGTTTTCCTCCACTCATCTCGATCTTGTGCCAGCTCTCTCCAGTTCTGAATCTCCTGAAATCTTTGAGGACATATTATTTTTGTCGTTATATATATATGTCGTTACATATTATTTTTGGCGTTATATATATGTGTCGTTACATATTATTTTTGGCCTTCCTCGGCTCCTTCGCTCTATCTCTGTCTTAAATTCAGCAGGGACTTCCGCTCCATTCTTGTTCAGTCATTCTTTCCAATGGACCCAGCCTTCGAAGTCTTCCCAGTTTAGAGTATAGAGCTCATTGTTATAACGTCTTCGCTGAAGTCCATTGTCTAGAACCGGTCCAAAGATACCTACATCTCAAAATTTTCCTTTCAAAAACGTCCAGTGTATGTATGTACCGTTTCAAAACTTTGACTTCCACTTCCACATGAGAGAATTGGGGTTTGTTAGGTGCATGTGCTGATTTTTATTCATTTAGCATTAAATTTTGTGTTTGAGTCAAGTTATTTGTTAAGAAATGATATTTCCTTTTTATCCACGAAATGGCTATTCAAAGGTAGACTAGTTTTTTTAACAGTTTCTTCAAAAAAGTATGACCTTATTCATGAATTTGGAAAAAAATATGTGACTGGGCTTAAGTTCTAGACCGTTGCTTAGGTTTCTTGTTTATGTATTCATACATACGAATGAAGTGTGCGTTTATGCTCCAGCCTCGTGTAGTCAGTACTCTGAAATTAGCTGAATTTTACTATGTATTATTGGGGGCTGATTTTGATTTTCAAAATCGATTCCATTTATCCCCAATAATCCAATTCCAAGTACAGACGCAGTAAATGAACATATTAATATAACTAACAATAAGGGAACTTCTAACAACAATAGAAGAATTACCAGGTCGCAAAGTAAATTCAGCAATTAGCCTCGCATTAGGCTTCACTTGGATCTCGACTTCTGGAGTGAACGGGTGTGTTTGCCATCAATTCAAAACAGAACTCGATATACAAGGCGAAAAACCCCTTTGAAAATGGCCAGTGCTATCTGCCCGAAACGTTGGGTACATAATAACAGTCTTTCTCAAGACTACAATACGCGGGTTATCCTAGAAAATAATCCTTCATATTTTACTCGCGAAAATCCTAATATATATATATACATATATATATATATACACATCTTGTACTACTCCTATCACAATTATCATTACATAATTCAGATTTTAATATAGGTAACAATAACATTGATATCATATTTGATTTCGCTTTTTTTTTCAAAATGTATGCAGGTATATTTGCGTAAAATTCATGCTTTATTATACTTCAGCACCTGATATGCACACATTGTGTATTAGAATTTTACGGTCCACAATGCCACGAGGTTTAATGCTTTTCGATAAGTTTTATACGATTTGAAATTTTCATTATATGGAGCATCGCGGTGTGTTCGTCTGATTAAGCCAGTCTTACATCCAAAACTGTGTGATTTTATTGCAAACTTGCTGCGTGTCCTTCAAACACATCTGATAGATACTCGCATCAAGCGTGATATGATAATGCAGGGTCATGTATATAATATTACTACATTGTGATAACCCCTCGCTCCCCCAGTTGACATATCTCACAGCCACATTTATCAAAGTAGGACTTCTAGATTGTTAAAACGAGACGGTTCCGAGTTAACTAATTTAAATATTATCTAAAAGAAAATATATATTTCAGTTATACCGTAATGCCCCGTGTCCACTGAATGAGACACCACGAGATAAGTTACAAGAGACTTAGTCGAGAGAAGTCAGTACCGTACACGTCTTGAGATTTTGATCTAAAAATAAACTTCTTCAATAACAGCAAAATAACTTTGTAGTAACATTATTATAAAAAATAACATAGGATAGAAAGACGAATTAGAAATTTTGGTAATTAGAAAGAGTATTTATAGAAAATTAAATAGTATAAATATAAATAAATTCTTTTAAATGATCACGCTTTATTAAGTTTCACCTGTTTATCTAGATGGAATCTTAAAATCGATGCCCAATGCCCAATCGAGCTGAAATTTTGCACAGACGTATTCTCGATGATAATACATGAATCAATTATCAAATTCACTAATTAATCAATTAATCCATCATAATTAATTTATCAATGTTTTATATGGAAAATTAGTTAATGTGCTCACCAAAAGATGGTGCTGGTTTCCTACCGAAGTGAATTTATTCGCTGGTTAATAAGACTAAAAAGGAGAAAATGATATTATTATATGAAAAAATAATTTAATAACAACAACGTTCATATTTAAATGTACTTAAAAGTAAAAAATAAATTTTCGGAAAAAATTTATTCCCCAAATAAGTGGGCGCTTTCCTTTCATCAACTACAGAATCATGTAATCTATATCAATATCGTAAAAACGCCCACCTTTTTTATCTGGAAAGTGAAACAAAAATTTTTTGGCGAATATTGATTTATTTCTTTTTGGTACATTGGTTTTATAAAAAAAATTCATGCAATATAATTCGTTTTCACATTAGTTCTTAGTTAGGTATTCAACTCCCATATATTTATTTTTGTATATGTCTATTCCAATTTTAATTTTATACCCTGATGAAGGGACCATTGGCCCCTAAACATGTTGATAATTGAATAAATAAGTGTTTTATACAAAGTGTTTTATAATGGAGAAAGCCGAGGGTCATCTGAAAAGAATCTCACGGCATCATAATCCCTATTTCAGAAACTACAGAAGCCAGTATCCACAAACGAGATGTGGAACGAACATCTCATTTGTGGATACTGGCCAAACGATAGGTATAAACGCAATTAATTTTGAAAATCCCTACCAAGATAAGCCGGAGATCCTCTAAGGGAGAAAACGACACCATAAAGCACATTTTTTCTGCAGCAGGATGATTAAAGGTTTTCAAAGTTATTTCCGATTTTTCTGTACCAAGTCGTAAAAATTTGTTTTGCTTCATTTAATTTTTTTTCAATTAAAACATTTTCTTTCTTTCTCGGGAAAATTTTGTATTCTGAGGCTAAATATCGTCGCGTTGACGAGAGGGAAACTATGTATTATTCGGTATTATTTTTTATATTTAAATTATTGTCGGGCGATCTTAAAGTATTGTTGGGCAATTGCAAAAATTATTTTCTTTTTATTAAATTTCCAGTCTTTTGCTCATATTACCATTATAAACAATGTTTGTCTTTATATAATTTCGCATGAAAATATTTTATCTTTTGTACAGTAGCGTTATGACTATGCATGCTGCTTACATATATCAATGATGTTCTTACTATAAAAGTAAGATACGAAAAAGATTATTTTTGATAAGTGAAAATATTTTTCGATTGTAAGAAGTACACGCCCCTGCTTCAATGTGTACTCGAACGTACTCATTGTGAGTAAAAGGAATGAGATGTGATATTTTTACTTCGAGAATAAATATTTATGTTAAGAGTATACGTCGCTGAGACAGTGCCGTAAATATCGTTGGCCAAATGTGTAGGGCTTCGAATCAAATATGTAGCGTCATTTGAACAGGATATCTTTTTACGAGTGCGGTTAAAAATGCATCGCTGTGCGCTGATATTTCACGCTGATTTATAATCTCGAAGCCCAATAATAATTCCTTACCCACGCGCGACCGGCACGACCTCAGGTGAACCCCTATTAGGTTGAAAATTCCACGTGACTTGATACTCGAAAAGGGTTTTACTTTTTATTCGTTTTATATACTTAATATCTTTATTTTGCGATAACCCTTCAAAATATTCATTCAATCCTAGTTGCTTTAAAATTAGTTCCATTAGTTTTGAAGAATTTTATTTGTCACTAGTGTTTATGTAAACTAGCTTTTCTACTAACTGAATTCACAAATTTCAAAACGAGATCACGGGTGTAGTCGTGGGATATAATATGTGTCAGTCCGCATTTCTGGAAACAGGTTTTTAAAATAATTCCATAATCTTCATTTTTTCCCCGGAAACACGTGCCATTTCCAGAATCGATGATGACGTAGGTATGTAAATATGTGTTCATTTTATTAATTTATCTAACACCATAACAATTTTCTTTATGCATTACCGGTCTCGTGAGGTTTTTTACATGAACTTCAGTGTTTTTCACGAGATATGTTATGCTATTACATGTAGGTTTGTGTCGCGAGCGTGGTGTGGTACCGAAAAATCCAGATGTTATAAATGAACGTCGCCTTCCATTGTACGCTAATTTTAAATAATATTAGCACCATCTCTGAACTACTGGATAGCGTTGATTTCACTTAAATTGACTATAAGAAGAAAGACAAAGTTTCTTGACTATCTTTATCTAACTACATGATTTATTCGTGCATGCAATGCTTTAAATCGATATTTATATATTCAAGAATATTATCTATATCAAATCTATATCAAGCCCATACCTTTCAAATTCAGTACAAAATATTATAAATGGATTACAAAGTACGTACGTACGTAGGTGCGGCAAGTGTCACGCCACTATTTTGGTTTTTAAAGTATTTTTCTGTAAATAGGAGCGATTATTTTTTTCGTTTAGTTAATGTTTTTTTTTAATTCAAAACATGTTCTCAACATAATGTCAGATAAATTGCAGCTTCGAGCAGCTTTGTAATTTTCCGGTCTTTTTACTATAATTTTCACAACATCATTTAGCATTTCTGGCGACATTGCTTCGAATACATTACGGATGCTATTCTAAAATTGTTGAAAGGGTTTCACCTTATTCACTTGCACCTTTTTAAAATTCGTATTGTTTCTTAGCCTGTATGTAACACAGCACTACTTTTGGAACCACATATTCTCCAGTCCTTGTCTTTTAATTTTTCGGCTCAATAGTTTCGAATCATATCCCGATAGTGATAACAATTGATTCAAGTCTTGTTTGGTTGCTATAATTGACCTTTTGTTTCCACCGAACATTAAAATAATGTTCGTACCTTCTTTTGAGGTATGTTTGGCACATAATATAATGTAGGTGTACCAAAAAACCAGTACAGACCTCAAAACCAAACCGATCTACAAATCTTACCGCACCCAGTTTTATCCCTTTTGTTTTCCACAGTCAAGCAGTTGCTCATAATCTTATTTATCTTCAAGTTATCAGCCATCTTCGATCGGATGCTTTCGCTGGGTGGTTTGAACCTATCCGGTCCTTTCAGGGTTGAAATGTTGGTACCAAGGGGTATTGGGGTACTTGCATTACGTCTCGATCTGTAATGCGCTCACGATCTGCAAAAGTACCACCTTGCACTCAGAATTGATTAAACCTCAAAACAGTTCGATGTTAAGGCCCGATTCGTGGAATTTTTAATGAAATTGAAGGGCTGATATATAATCATCATTGTCATTATCATCCAGGTCCAAATATTTTCTAGGCATCTGTCTCGAGCCAAAATTCTCCAATCCTAATCCTATAATCTATGGATGGATTGGAAATCATCATTGTATCCGCCCATTTTATTCCTGGCAAGATTCCCTGGAAGACCTTTTGAAAGTCCAACAGTTTTCGTTTCTCACAACTTGGCCAGCCTATGTCTTATCCTATCCTATCCCTTGGCTGTCATTATTTTGCACCGTTAGAAATCATTGTAAAGTTCTGAGTTGGTTTAAATACCCCATCGATTATTGATCGTAACTGGCACCAAGTATTTTATGAAGAATTTTATTTTAACATACATATTTGGAAGTCCCTAGGTGTCGCAACCAGCTTCGCGGTTAAAATTTGCTCTCAGACCTGAAAAAATTTTGAAACACCCAGGGCCGGTTGCATCAACTTAGTTTATGGCAATCTTTCGTTGAAAAAAATCGATTTTTGCGTTTTCCACTAAACAAACAACTTGTTTTCGTAAAAGTCTATAGTTTTCACGAAATATTACTATAAACCAAGTTAATGCAACCAGCCCTAAGTAGGCAAGGCATAACAATCAACGTATTATATTGCTTTTTACTTTTAATCACATTTTGATGCAAACTATCCCCTTAGGCCACATTAACCTAGGAGTAGACAAATGTATAAAACTCCACACTTTTTTCGATTAAATATCTGATCCAACTGTTCTTACTAGGTCTATAACGGTCGTACTGTGTTACCTTCAACACTCACATCTATATATTTTTTACCACCTCCTTACTCATATACCTTACATATTCCTAAACAATCTCACCGAATCTTTATTAATTCTATCTAATCTATACATCTAAATACAATCTACATTCGCTCCCAAATTGTTCACTCTTTCGCACATAAATTTTCGATACGTGCGCCCGAGCGACCACATTTCCAGCGTATTTAGTCTGCTTTCGGAGGCAGAACATATTACGTTATTTTCTACGGATTCTACATATTACTTTCAGAGGCAGAACATATCACGTTATTTTCTACGGTTCTACGGAGACTATTACATTAAAATAGTTAAAACTATTACATTATTATAATGTTGGTAAAGGAATCTGTTCAAAGTTGCGTTGTTTTAAATTTTTATTTTAACCATGAACCAATTTAGAATCGTAGAATCTATTCCGATTAAAATCATTGAATCGTGAGATTTCTCTAGATATCGTTTTTACATACGACGGTAAACATCTCGGTACAGCCATTTTTGCCGGCTAATATCGGTGTGTTCACCTGAATAAGTTTTATTTTTAAATATTTTTTCGTTTAATTTTGGGACTGTAGGTAGTAGCTAAAAATTATGTTTTAAAATTGTGTTTAAATATCATAATTTCATTGTGATATTGTATACTCGAAATATTATTTAAAAATCGCAAACCGCGAAATAGAAACCAAACGATCGAAAAAATAAGAATCAACATATTTTTTTATTTATTAATTGATTTTATTTTAAAACACATCTCTTAATTGTCAGTTTCGTATATTATTAAAAAGCTCGCTTATAAGTTTATGGATAATTATAACACCATAGTCATACTATTTTATACAATATTACCTAATAATAGCATACCACATGCAAAAGTTTTGAAATTTATTTGGCATTTACAAAAAAAAAAAATTTCGAACTGACGAATAAAATCTGTTTTCAAACTACTCTGTCGTACAAAGGAAACTTTTTCACTTTATATCCATTTTGGTCTAGTAAAGAGCCCTCGTTATTTTTCAAATATTTGTCGATTAATTGCATTTTCTTCCCTATTTACTAAACCTTTGCGATTTTTATGGAGAAGATGCCACTTAAAATGCGACTGACACAGAGCTGGTTTTCAGAACTCTGATTTGAGGATTTTTCAATGACGGCATAACCAAGAACCGGTCGTCCTTTGATGTGTGAAGAAGACATGTTGATGCTGATGCTGAACCACGTCAAAATACTAGAGAGGATCGTGTTAAAGATGAAACTCTGAAGCGCATAGGGATTATTTCGCGGTGCGAGGTTCAGACTAGTCGTTAATTGTCAGCTGCCAATTTATTGAATCGTATTTCATTATGAATTTATTTGATTGCTAGACAAAAACACAAATCTTTTCCGCTTCGATTAGTAATAGGAGATTAAAAGCTATATTACATGTTATTTTCAAAAAGTCCTTCTATCATGAGTCTGAGCCTCTTTTCCAAAAACTGAAGGTTCTAAATATAAGGCAATTATTTACAAAATTACTCTTAAATAATTTGCATGAAACTAATAAACTGCAATATATCAATCATCAGATCCGTACAGAGCAACAATTTTACGAAAAGTGGAAGTTCCGTTTATGAAAACTTCTTTTGCACAAAGGCATGCGATTTTCTTAGGACCGCGGATGTATAACAAATTATCAAAAGAGATAACAATTACAAAACATCTAAAATTCCGTGTATTGCTGACTGAATGGCTATTCAATATTGGGAGAAATCAGCTGGAAGAGATGCTCGAATGAACAATACTGTATTTACTGAACATTTACTCTATACTTTGTTCTTATATTATCAACCTTGGAATTAATTTACTTTAATTTACTTATTTACACTTTTGTTTGTTCATATATGTATATACTTTTTTCTTAATTTACTTATATTTTTATTCTTATTTATTTTATTTCTTATTTCTTATTTACTTTATATACTTTTTACTCTAAATTACTTTACTTTATTTTTATTTTATTCTTCTAATTACATAACCATGAAATTAAATATTTAAATGGAGTCTCAATGAATGGAATGGCTACTTACCTCAAAACAGGTATTTTTATGTACCTAGCGAGGTAGGTAACGATAAAGGCCTGCATACAAAAAATTGTATATTGTATTTGTTGCTATCTTATTCATAAACTCTGTGAATATTCTTAACATTAGTTATGTTGATGCAAACTGTTATAAAAGTTATTGAGCTAATAAACGCCGATTTATCGGCACTGAAACTGAAAAATGAATAGTTTTACAGCCATTACATGATGCGAAAAAGACTTTGGGCTAGATCTGGGAAGTCTTCACTGACCACTTCGAAAGCCGAAATGCAATAAAAAAAGTAATGCTTTGTGTTTGGTGGGCTAGCAAGGGTATCACTTACTATGTGCTTCTATACCATAATCAAACAATTACAGATGAACTATAATGTGAACAATTGAAAACTAAACAATGCATCTAAAAAGGAAATACCTCATTTGACGACAAACAGAAATAGGGTAATTTTACACCAGGACAAAGCGCGATCGTGTGTGGAGATGTTGACCCAACAAAGCTCATTTAATTAAATCAGAATGCACCCACCATATTCTTAAGGTCTTATTCCTTCTGACTATCACTTATTCAGGTCTCTATAAATAAGGAATGACCAAAAATGTATACAATGGCGCTAGTAATAACCGTACCCAAGGGTACGGTTATTACTAGCGCCAAGACGTAATGGAATATACTATAATGGAATAAATAAGCTCGTAGAAAGGGGTGACAGTTATAATAACCGGTAGAAATTATACGGTTGATAAAAAAAATAACCAAAAAATAACTAAATTAAAAATAGTAGCTTGTTGATCTAGTGCTTATGACTCTCGCCTAGTGATCCAGCGATCGGTGGTTTGAGCCCCATTCCATGACACCAGCTAGTTAGTCCTGTTTTCATAGCACAAGCATTTAGCTTATTTTGAAAATATGTAGTAAGAATATTGAAACGACACGAATTCCGTGTTCGAATCTTTATTTTTTTTAAATAAAACAAACAAAATACTTTTATCATAAAAACACGTCACAACTTTTGCATCAACCCAATATTAAAGAGATACTTGTATGTATGGAGGTGCGTCATTAAGGTGTCGATTTGTTGTTCTTACTAGGGTATCCTAATAAAAGTTATCATTGTACGTACGGTGGGAACAATATCTGGGCCATTACATCAACGCTGATGTAAAGAACAAATGATGTAGAAATTATAGGTCACAACTTTATAGTACAGTCCCGTCAGCTTTCACAGTACAGCCGAGTTATCTTCTGCATATGCACTGACAGTTTCGTTGAAAATATAAATATATAAATAAATATATGTTAGTATTAATTCCTTTGGGGGTAACCCGCGTCAAAATCTGGTCCTCAGAAGGACCATTCGTCAACCGACGTTTCGCCTGAATCACAACAGGCATCTTCAGGGTGCCTTGTTAATAAATTTCCGTCACGAGAGGCAGTGCGAGCACGTCTGTTCGTACTGTTCTTACTATTTTCAAACTAAGATAAACGCTTGTGCTATGAAAATAGGACTAATTTGCTGGTCTGGAGTGAGGTTCGAACCCGCGACTTTTGGATCACGAGGCGAGAGACCTAACCACAAGACCAACAAGCTCCTCTTTTTGGAACATAAATGAGTTTTCACATTTTTACGAGTGTATTTTCCTTTATATTGTTTTCTTATAATGCCATCTCCGAATTATCGGAGGTCGACGATCATGACTACTCACCGCCACACGGAACAAATCAACCGAATTACGGTGGTCCTAATCCCTTAAATTACGCAGCCATGAGATGCGGCGTCTTTCGTCAATTGGTTAAGGGTATATTTTGGTCTTCTCATATGTCCGAGATACTCAAGTTTTCTTACCTTGATGGTCCGTAGCACTTTTAACCTTTTTCCGTGCGCTGAAGAACTTTCAATATTCGTACTACTACGTACGTACACCTAGGAAAATTTTTCAGTATTCGTCACAGGCCACCAAAATATATAGACATGAACCAACGTAAATTTCTTGTTACATAACTTTGTTCCACGGCTAGTTCCAATGCGTTTAACTTTTTTGAAAAAATACTACCAGCTTATAAATTATAAAACAATTATGAAGTAGTCTAAGTACTCTTAAAAAACATAATGTCTTATTAAATATTTAAAATTTAAATTAAAAAAAACCGCGTCTATTGCAAAAAATACATTTTGTTTACTAGAGAATTTAATTATGCATGAATAAATACTTGAAAACTGCGGTATGGGTATGTCTTAAATATAAGCGAAGGGCATATTCTTCCTCTGCGACCCAGCTCCTTTTCTCAAAGTACGGTTTTAGTTCATCTTTGTAAATTTTTCTACTCTGCGGTATGCATATAAATAGAGCCACATTTCAAAGATAATCTCTAAATTAAAATCAATTTTATTTTTTACTCAGTCCATACAAACTCTGTACACATGGCCCGCTTTTACAAAACGCATAAATTGTTCATTATTAGTACCTAAAGAAAAATAAAAAAGTCTTTGTAACATAACCCACCCTTGATATGTACGACTTGTTCGTAAATGTCCCTATACTCCACTCTAAAGCGCTGGTCGTAGCATACTCTACATGTTTCACACCATTATATCTGTTGACATTATACATTTTTGATGTCACTAGAAATTTATAAACATAAATTTCTATTGCTTTCTTATGCCTATGACGAAGTCGATCTCCTGCAGAGTATACTAGGAAAAGCCACTACATGATACCAACGACTAATTTCTTGTTCCTATTTTTCGCAGACGTTTTTTTGCCATTTCACGTATGGCAAGAGACGCAATTGCAAATATGTTTTTATTGTTGTTGTTCAGTATAATTTATTGCGATTCACATTATGCTGGTGTTATGCGGAGACCGCGTTGGGGTCGTGTGTTTGTACGCATCGCCCGATATTAGCTTTCGGGCGCTGGGGTGGCCAATCGGCGGAGAGCGGTGGGCGTGTTGGTAAAATTGCTTTAGTTTCGTTCTGACGTCGCGACGGCAAATGAAGCGAGCCGCTCCTGGCACCGCTCCAGCGGGGCCGTCACTCGCCGCCGAGCCACCCCCGCCCGTAATGCGGTAATTCTCCCCGCGACGCGAAGCCTGTTTAGTCCCCGGACCCGATCGGCCGCTCCTTATTCGAATCGTTACAATTTTAAAATATCACATTCATTATCTCCAGTTGGTTGGATTTTATTCCAATCGTTACTATTTTACATGTTTTGGTTTAGCTCCGTTCGGTCTGCCTTTATTCGAATAATTTTGTATTTTTATTGTTAACATAGTTTATTTAGTTGTGAATTTTGATGTTTTCTTAGTCGCCGAATCCGTTCAGCCTATTCGAATCGGTACAATTTGAAATCTTTACATTTTGCTGCCAAATTTGCTTGGACTGTCTGTTTTAAGAGATTGCATCTACAGAAGAATACTCTAAATAAGCTGGATGGACAGGGTTAAGAATAAAGATGTTACGGTTCGGGTGAATAAAGAGAAAGAAGTTATTAAAACTATTAAAATCCGAAAACTTCAATATCTCGGACATGTGATGAGACATCCAGAGAAATACGCGATCTTGATTGAAAAGATTGCCGGAAGTCGGGGCTCTGGAAGAAGGGGAACATCATGGCTGAAAATCCTGAGACAGTGGTAGACCTGTTCCGGGCCGCAATAAACAAAGTTCTCTTAACCAACATGATTGCCAACTTCCGTTGAACGGATAGGGCGCGAAAAGAAGAAAAAGAAGGTGTTGCACCACCCTGGGAGAATAAAATTTAGGTAGAAATTGGGTATTTTTTTTGTTGGCACTTATAAAGGTATATATTAAACTATTGTTTTACTTTTAAAAAATGGCCGCGTCATGTTTATTTCCGTGGAGCTCCTCCTCCGTGACTGACATGCAACTTTCCTCGGTGCACGTTTGTTTGAGACAGAAAAGAATATCATGTTCTTACTTAGGAATGAAATGTCGACAATGCAGCTAACGAATTTTTTAATCCGATAAGCCATCTTTTAAAAACAATAGTTGAAAAAAACATATCACGATTTTTTTTTTCAAATTGTCCACCAGTAGAGTGAGGCAAACATTTTTTGGTCGAAAATTGATTTTTTTTTTTAGTACAAAATATAAGCGTGGTTTAAAAAAAATTCATGTAATATAATTTTTTTAATATATTATGTATAAACGTCGAATCCAATTTATTGGTCGGCCTGTACTCGGATCATTAAAATTTTAAAACATTACCATTTCATAACGATCATTGTTTCGTGTAATCTGCGACGAGATATTTGAAAGTGAATGTCACAACTACTCGCCGTTTGTGATCTCATGTAACATAATATTTTGAAATAATAATTATTACCTACGAATTTTATTTGCGCATACATTCACGATACCGTATAGCGCTCTCTCACTCAGTTTGAAATGACAATAAAGGTCGATTTATTCTGCAATGCATTTACGGACATTTTTTTACTCTACGGCGATCTCTCTGTGTCGACTGCGAAACAATAGACATTCAGCCGTGGACAAACTAACCGCGTTGACATGCCGCAAAGCCTATTAGACAAATCCTGTAAGCCTCCCGGGACACGCAACCCGCACTCACTCCAGAAGAAGGTAGAGTCGGGATGGCAGGAAGCTAACATCAAAAATAAATAACTCACCGTGGAACCGACGATAGCTTACCTTCCCGGGAGACTGTGGAATCGTGTGAGTGACACCCAGTTCGATGTGCGGATTTGATGCATGAATGAAACGTAAAGGAACCATCTTTCACAGAAGTACACAAGGCGATCTGGATATGAAGACTGGATACGATGCCTTATGCCAATTTAAAAATCTATTTCCGTACGAAGAAGAAGACAAATATTCTCGTTAAAAAAATTGTGGTTCCGAAGAACCTCCTCTCAATGTAAATCACCATTATCGTCAATCTGCTTCTATGCCTTCAGAACATAGGCCTCCCCCATTATTCTCGTAAGCTGCCACGTCTTCTTTATCAACTCCTCGTCTTCCAGCAAATTTTGTCGTCGGTGGTGTTCTTCTCTGAGGCCATTTCTTAAGCGTTCTTTCAAGGGTAGCAACATGTTTGATCCACCTTCTTTGTTCCATTCTTACAACTTCTAACGCCACCATGTTCATAATGTCGCTATGTCGTCCTAGTGTCATAATGTCGTTTGGATCTTTGTTCGGATAATGATCGTTAATTGTCATTTTTATTATGCAGTTTAAATAATCACGTAGAAATACACAAACTAATGTCGGTGCCGTGGCGCTATGCCTTACCGACCCGTGTACGAATAGTGCAAAACAGCCTTAATATATTAAGTCTGTTCTGGATATTAATTTTTCACTGCTTCGCTAACTTCATATTTACGCTTATAATTTATTTATTGCTTTCATTTCTTATGTTTAATAACGAATTAGATTAAATAACCTTTGTCCTATTCAATTTCATATATCGTTTGATTACAAAATTAATTTTTTTATAAGAAAAATCAATTTCGTTTCAGTAACTATTACAATGCCACTTTACAACAAGATACTTATTTTAAGAGGCAAATCCATTTTGTAACATTTAAGTTGTATACTTATACCACATTTTAAAGTTATTTAAGTATAACATTATTTTATGTATAATAAATAGTGTTATGTAATTTAACATATTTGTTGTACAGTCGAATCCGCTTAATTGGAACACATTGGGCATAAACATTTTGTTACAAATAAGCGGCTGGTTCATATAATAATCAATAATGGAATAAAATAATCAATAATGGAATAAAATAATCAATAATGGAATAAAATAATCAATAATACAAAAAATTAACAAACATTTATAATGACAATTACTTAAAAAAATAGTCATAAAAATAACCTACGTCATACATTAATGACAATAAAAAATTATTCCTGCAGGAATTCATAAACTTTAGTCTGTCCTATTGTTTTTGTTGAATTGCAACATTACAAAATCAGCACAGACATTCAGTGTGCATATTGATTGGGCTCTCATCATTGCCTGCTAGCATAAAATAACGCTGTAGTAAGCTTATACATTTTTTAAATTTTGAGTAGTCACACGAGCAAGGAGATATCATCATCACAGTTGTCTTCGCTTAGTCTTCGATGCTTTGAATTAATGAATTCAACAATTGCATCTACAGAGTCTTCATTTTTATGGTAACATGCCTAATTGTCGTCTACTGTCGAAAATTCCGGATAATTAACAATTGGAGCTTGTAAAACTTCGTCATTTTCCGTATCACTCGAATTTTCTTGCATCTCCAAACGTTCTATGCCAGAAGCAGCAAAGCAATTTCGTATGGTGTTCGCTTTGGTGGCTCGCCAACTATCAGCGACAAACTGTATCGCTTGATGAGGGTAATTTTTGCACTAACATCTTTGGCTAACGAGGAAATTGTGAGTAAAATATCTTCAATAGATTCCAATATTTTTAATTCACTGTCCTAATCAAACGGAATAGTGTCCCAGATAACCGAAGTAAACTACTATCAGTTACTTTACTTATTCCGGTTCAGACAAACATTTATTTTATTTATTTTGTACTTGAATATTTCTTCGTGTTTGCGCAAAATATTTTTTAATGAGATCCTTAACTTAAATTTATGTTTCAACAAAATGGAAGCAAATATGATTTGTAAAAATTTTTAAGCAGAAAAAATGGGTATAGGTCAAAGGTACTTTACATTTCTGTTCATTCATTCATTAAAATATCGTGTATAATCCTAATGTGTATATTTGATAACTCTTTTAAATGTATATGACAAGTATTTAGGTATTTTTTACGTTCCTTAATAAACCCATTTACCCTTTATTTACCATTTATTAAATACCCATTTTAATTGAAAGTTTTATATTCTAATAAAAGTTACAGTTTAATACAATTTTACCTAGTAAAAATGATATTAGGTTCTACACTGTGGTTTTGTTAAATACCTAGATAAGGGTTGAAATCATGTAAGTAATAAAATCAATTTATGATTAATAACTTTTACAAATATAAGCGTAAATACACTTTATCCGTGATATTACATACTTTTAATTGACCACCATCGAATTATAAAGCTTTCAACGTTTTTTTAGATTAAAAGAATCTAATTTATCGTCTAATTGTTATATCAATGGCATTACATTCGCAAACGTTAGATATAGCGTCACGAAAAACTACACAGTTTTACATAGCGCATTATTCTGATAATATTAACCCACGCAGTGTCTTTACCTTATGTAGGTACCTAGTTACATACTCTCAAATTTATGTACCGTTCGGTATGGAGTTCTATTTTATTAACGAGAAAATGGTTATATCGCCATCTGCAGGAAAATAATGTAACATTATAAAAAATATTTTACTGATAAACTTTAGATGCCTTATCAACAGTAGGAAGATATAATGTATATATATTTGAGTAATTATAAAATAAGTCCCTGACATTGATGTACTCTCATGTATGATCGAGTTAATATTTTGTTTCGCAGGAGGCAAGAGTCAATGTACGCGATGACGGGGCTGTACTCGGAGACCGCAACCGCGGACTCCGGCGGGGACGGCGGCGAGGAGGGCGGAGGAGCGGGGCCCGCGCCCCCGGCGCCTCATCACGCCCACACCAAGACCCACAGCAGAAACCCCTCGTCTGGGCTGGTTGACAGGTAACAACAACCTTCCTATGTTGTTTATGCCTTAATAGGCTTAGCGGTGAAAGGCTTTTCAATGTTTAATATTCTCACTTTTTGTCGAAAAGCGCCTTACAAAATATTTCCAATGTATACATCACGATTGACGTGACTGATTGATTCAGTTCCTTTCACAAATATTCGCCTTTAAAAATTTCCCAAGTTCACCGCTCTCGATGACATTCCATATTGCTCTGCGAAATATTAAAATTTGAAATTCATTGTCGGTTTAAAATTCAACGTTATAAAGTATAACTTTTCATACCTTTGAATTGATTTTCAAAGGTAGAAAAATTTACAATTTATTTATTTGAATTAAAATGCATCAATTGGTCGCTACGCGACTCATAGTGTATAAGTAACGATTAGTGAATAGTGAACGAGGAACGTTAATAAATTACAAACTTATATTTTTACCTTGACCTGTCTCATTTCATTCAGATACCGCCCGAGTTTTTATTGTTATATATAGTTTATGTTTCCAATTTGATAAACACCTTAAAAGTGTTCCCCAACATTTTTAAGTTGTCTACCAAATTGGTGTCAATCAATTTTCAATTATAATATGAAAAGTTTTATCGATTTTGTGTGCTTTCATTTATTACAATAAAGTAATCATTGTTTCAAAAATCAAATGCAGGCAGATGGGTTGAATATTTTACCTCAGAATCAATTACGAATGATAATCGTTTTCAATATATTAATCTTCATATTAAATAATATAATACTTCCGCCTTCTTATATACTATAGTACTTAGATATGGACTATAATAATACAGACGAGAGTCTATTCAAATAGCCAGGAGAACTCTTGGTCATTAATCGAATCTTTAAAAATTCTTGAATTCCCGAAATATATTGTACAATATTTTCCCTTGTAAACAATATTTTTTCTAAGACATAGTACAATGTACTATTTTGAATTTAATTTAGTTTTTAAAGACCTTGGGGGGTATATCGTAATTTATTACGAAATTATTTCATAATAAATTACAAATTTACAAACTATATGTTTATAACTATACACCGAACGACTTAAATCAATTATGTGTTAATAGAAAGACACAATATGTAGGTATGTTAATGACATATTTAATTTATGTGTACAGTATATTTATACTAAAATATTTTACAATTGATGAACCAATCATTTATAAAACGATTATTTTCATAAAACGTCACATTTCGATGATATATTTTCTCGGTTTATATAATTTTCCTGGTTGCCGGCCATTCGAAATGCCTTATATTCGCGATTTGGATTTCTCAAAATCCACTGCAGAGTTCATGGTCAAAGTTTTGCTGTAACAACGCGGCACATGTTTTAGCCGATCAATGTCCATATTCTGATATTACAATTTTTTAAACTAGTTTTGATGTAAATTAAACGTAGTTATCCAGAAAACATCCAACCCCAAAAACATGGAACTGAGAAAACAGCTTCTAAAAATTTGATCCTATAAAAACCTAATACGATATTTAATTCATTATTGCATATTTTTTTACATAGGGCTCATCGTAGAGCGTTATTTTATGTTTTTTTTAAATGTAATTACAGGAAAAAATCTTTTATTTTGGAAGAATGACGCGTTTTACAGGTTGGATTCTTTCTAAAAAATGTCTTAGGCCCGGTTGCGCCATCAGAAGTAAGAGTAAGAGTTAAGAAAAAAGCATAGATTTTTGCGTTCTCCACCAATCAAAACACCCGTTTTCGTAAAAATCTATGCTTTTTTCTTAACTCTTACTCTTACTTCTGACGGCGCAACCGGGCCTTAATGTACGAAAAAGAGTAATTATTTTTTCTATATGTTTTCTATGTTCCATGATTTTGATAAAGCGTGAAGTAAAAAAATGTTCAACCTCCTTAGATGTTTTCTACAAAATTACTTTCGTGTAGTAACAGTAAACTTAAAAAGTTGTATAATGCGTCCATACCACATGGATGTCTTTAACCAGTCTTTTTGTTTACCATGGATTTGTAAATTTGAAACCGCAAAAAACAATAAAACCACTTTTTTAGTTTAAGAGTTAATTTTACGAGGATGACTGTGACGTGGGTAAAAATAATATTGAATTTACAAAAAACTATATCACTTAGAGCTTGGACGTTGTCTGCACATAAAGATATCGTGTTGAGCTGTCCAAGCCCATCCATAACTCAATTTTAGCATTTTGTGGGTTGGACACTTTCTGCATAACTACGTCCAATTAATCCAGCAATGTGTAACATACTTCAGTTATTTATTAGGTTCTCGTATTTTAATTATATTTATAAACTTAATCTTGAGGTATATATTTATAGTTAATCAAAATATGCTTTAAGATGCGTCAGTAATGATAATGATTGTCATGTTGTATTAATGCCAGCAAAATGTATGGTGTTAACAATAATGTTACGTAACGAATGGAGTCACACGATTCACAATTGTTAGTTGGGTAAAATATATTAATGACGTGAATTATCGGCAAATTGCCAGTTTGACGAACAATGAAAGATTTGACGGTTTTCTCCCAGGATATTACACCCCGGTGCCGTGTAATGCCGTGTATTCCAAGATATTATTGTGCAAGTCCTCGAGAACTGGAAAACTATTGCATAAATAATAATGTCCCCATCCGAATTATGCATATTCTCAGAAATTGAAACGTAAATGAAATTTAAGAAATTTTCTAACAATCGAACAACCCGTTTTCTCAAGAAAAGATATTTGTTTATATTTTTGCTACTGATCAATTAACCGACCCGAAAACTTTTTAATTTATTTACTGTATTCATTTATTCAATATATTTATGAATTTACTGTAGATTATTTCTGTCCGTAACTCACTTTAATTACAACACTGATGATGACTATTCGCTAATGTAGCCCGGGCACCCGAGTGCGACATGTCAATCAGCGCACCGCTCAGTTTACACGCAATTATCGCTATTGATTATTATTGTGTCCCATGATTTTTCACTGGTTTACGGTTAGTTATTTACTAACGTACTAAGCGAGACCCAGTGTACCTACCGCCAAATTATAAATTAATTTTAATTAATGTAATTGTACTTGGTACTTATTATGCAAAAAAAAATATTTAATATTTTTTAATAATAATATCGGTAACAAAGACAAAAAATCTGTATAATTTGTTGTTTACTTTTTAATATGCTGGTATGATTTACTGCACAACATACCTTACCTTCAGTTAATCATAAATCCTTTTTAATTGATTAATAAATCAAACATGCAAATATTCTTAACCAAAGACCTGATTTAACTTTATATTTTGCACACTCTTCCTGATCGAATCGGGGCTCAAATTCGAGGCTACTCCATCAATCTCGGTCTTCTGCTGCCACTGGCTCCTACGCAAATCCAGAATTTCCGGGAGAGGCTTTTCATTTTCCAGCTCTAGTAATAACGTGGGCGTCTGTTCAACTACATAGATACTTTCATTATTGTTTTGAACCCGTGCCGAGTTGCAACCGTCAGAACAATTTGTCAATTAGTGCAGTAAGCTAACGAGGAATGTTCATGGCCGCCATTTTGGAAACGGATCCTTCAGTTGCAAAAAAAGGGTTTGTTTTTGCTGTGAACTTTATTTATTACTCCCTGAAATACTTTTTACTGTCTGTAATTAATCTAATTTCTAGTGAGAAATCACGGGAAATAATAATAACGACTTGCCTTGCGTGACCGCGCAACATATGCCACGCGCTGATTGTGTGTCACACACAATTATCTAAAGTTTTAATTCCACCAATGTACGGACTTGACTATAGACAGACGGATAGATAGACAGACAACGAAATTATTATGTTTGATTCCTATATTTGTAGGGAGAAAGAGAAACCACATGCCGTTTTCCCTGCTGCAATGGAGCTGAATGATGACACCAGAGATTGCGGTATTCTGGCCTGCAGACCAAGCTTCATACAGAGATTTGCCAGCATCAAGGTACGACGTCATCCCTCATCTTCAAAATGTTATTTTGATTTTTCTAGATATGTGAAAATAAATATACTCAGATACCTTGTGTGTCAATAATTCTTTGATCTTTTAAAAGAAAACAAGAAAAAAGCTGCCACTCACAATTAGGTACATTCATAAACGTCTAAGAAAAAAAAAATATTTGGATACGTCGTGCCGTTCATACAAGATTGCCACATAACTTACTTATCTTTATGCTGTGAAGAATGAATAGAACTAATTTGCTGGTCTGCCGAATCGAAGATCAAATCGCCGACCTTTCATTCGATTCTAGGCGATATTGTCGCTTACATTAAACAAGATTATTAGCCTCTGGTAATGTATTACATTATTACCTGTATTTTGTGTTTGTATTTATATATAGTACAGTGGTAGGTACCTCGTTGTATCTGCTTTGGAATAAGTCCAACTTGATAAAGTCCTATCTCGCCGCGAAATTTTTTTTGAAAAAAAAAACGACACGCGTGCGTCAATTGGTTCGCGCTTACGTCCTCAAATGAATTCGATTTTCAAATGTCACATTTTCGTAACATCCTGAGAAGGCAGAAGTTCTTTGGACAGATTTTAAGTGTTTATCGTTTTTGTGCTTATACTTATGAGTGGTTATGATTGTTATTATTTATTACGCTTATGCTATTATTATCTCTTATGCCTATGATTATATATCGTATATGATGAATACTTACTGTTTCCAAAACCTAAACTATGTACATCAAAAATTTGATCACAAATCCTTGTAAGATAAAGCGAGGAGAAAATAAAGATAACCTTAAAAAAACAACGATCCTCAAGCAGGTCCAAGTAGGAAAAAGAGTGGAAAGGGGATTTTTTTCATGAGGCCCTTTATTTCTTATGGAAAAAATCGTTTGGTGTACGTACGTCCTGTTTGGTGGATGTTAAAGGTTAAAGGATGCAAGGCATGATTAAGGACGTACACACAGGTACTATCGCATTCATATTTACGATGCTTAGTATTATTAAAAAAAACAAAACGATAATACCCTGAAATCAAATGTTTCAAAATACCAGTGAAGTTAAGCATATTGATAAAAAATACCGAAAGATAAGTATGTAAACATACTAAACATGATAAAAATGTCATGAGAGTATAAAACAATAAGAACTACACACAATCGAAGGTTTCCGAACAACAGAAATTTGAAATAACCATACTATGACAGAAACTTCGAGAACATCGGGTCTTTATATATACTCGACAGCACTGCGCCGAACACACAGTTTTTTTGATAGCGAAACAAGACCGTAGTAGTGAAACCAACGGTGACTAGGCTGAATTATAAGCGGCCATCCTAGTAAATTAAGAAAGCATCTACCGGGCGTTCGACAGAGATCAGTGTGAAAACAAAGAGGGTAATAAAGAGTTCACAGACGTGCAAATCTTCTGGAAGACGAGTATAAAGTGTTTCACAGACGAGTGATTAGTGTGAATTAAGAACTGTGCTCCGGTGTCCAGTGACATTGTACATAAAATAAAACGTTAGTTAAATTCAAGTGTTTTATTTATCTACCACCACCACGATTACGTGGCAATATTTATGAAATTTGTGTGAAAAGACAACGATTGAACTATTACATTGTACATTCAATAGCAGGACTGTCTGACGAAAGTTTATACGTCCCCCGACGGTCCAAGGAATTTCATCTTAGTTATTCCAGCATTGTCTCTGGTTTACTCGCTCTCGGCCTCTTATTTTAATCCTCACTGATTCAGCGTTCACTTTCACAATTATGTAAAGTCTTATATAATATCAACCCAGTGAGCTTTGATTAAATATTTACACAATACACAACCGATAAGCTCAAACAAAGGAGTGGATGTTTGGTACGCTCGACCATATTCATGAATTTATACCCTTTCGTCCATTCATTTCTGTTTTTATTTCTCTATTGTTCTATATTTTGGCTTGCCTAAAACCAAATCTTTTAAGTCCGCTTTCGTTAAATCCTCATCACATTAATTGATTCAATCTGAATAAAATTGTTGTAGCATAATTCATCAAATAAAATAGTTTTATATTTTATATAGTTAAATATGTTTTAATTTGATTTTTCTCGGTATTAAATATTCATAATACAACAGAAAATTAATTAGATACCTTTTAAGCGTAATCGACATTTACTTATATCATTGCTACAAAAAATATATGTTACTTACTAATACTTACTTATATGATTTATAAATATATTCATAATCAATGAAATTCACACTTAGTTTAGTTTAAGCTTACTTACTAGTAGAAACATATGCCTAGTTTGATAAAAGTACGCACAAAGGATATGTATTAATTTAAACGTCAATGTATAATTTTGTATGAGTAATTATTTTGTGCTGTTTTAAAAAATACTAACGTCACAACCACAAGGTTTTCATGCTCCAGTTCCTGTAGAATTCCAATGAAGTTTATGCGATATGAATGAGATATTTTTGCTCGCCAGATGTTCGTCCTGTTGCTGTCGTTCCTGGTGACCCTTCAACAAGCCCTGAGCTCGGGGTACAACAATTCTGTGATCACGACCATTGAGAAGCGGTTCGAGATTCCCTCCAGCCTGTCCGGACTCATAGCTAGCAGTTACGAGATCGGCAATGTGATCACGGTTATCTTCGTGTCCTACCTGGGCAGCAGAAGACACATTCCAGTATGGATAGCTGTCGGTAAGTGTCATTTATATTTATTTTTGATGTCTTCGTTTGTCACTCGTTTAACCATTATCAACTAGACTCGACCACGCTAGGCTTACTTCTTGTAACATATTCCTATTGGCCGTAATATCCATTACAATTTCGTTAAATATTGTGATTATAAAATCATTAAAATTAATTTTATCTTAATCATATATTATACCTTCTCCGCATCAAAATTGACGTATTACAAGGTTGGAATTATAAAATCTATAGGCTTGCACATTTCATTCTATTAGCCGACTTATTTCCGAATTGACATTGAAATATGAAGTGTCATATTCATTTGGTGTTATTTAAAATTTCATTTTTCCAGCACGCTTCAGATATTTTACAAACAATTTTTCCCCACCTGCAGTAATTTCCTTCTAACGCAATAATATTATTTATTAAGTTTCTAGTTCCTACCGCTTTTTGGTTTGTATAGAGTTGTGATTTATCGGTCTCACCGCAGCGGCTCCGTTGTCTCGAGGGTTGTGATGGAATCGATACGTCCGCCGTGTGCCGCATTGCTACTCGCTACCCGCTACCTCCCAGCGCTGTGCACGAGGCTAACACACCGCCTACCCTATATTGATGCGGAAAATTTAAATTGCTCCGGAAAAAAATTCTATGTTTAAACTAACCATTTTTGTGTGCCAGATCTCCCGACGCAGCCGCTCGCTGAAAAGAGTCGAGAATAAATTTGAATAGTGTAATTGAGTGTAATGGTATCGTGTTGTTCTTTTTTGTTTTGAGAAAGTACCGTTGAATTTATGTACAAACAAAATACGCCCCCAAGGGAACAAGATACAGAACAAGTGAGAGAAATATTCCGAGAATGATTATAAACTAAGAATTTTCATTAAAAGTCGTAAAAAATATGTTTATATTTGTATAAAATATCAACCTTTTAATATAATGGGTGTCTCCCATTTCTTTAAGATATTTTTTATCCATTGTACATATCTCTGACTTGTCACTTGGTAATTTTAAAATAGTGTATTATTCAAAAAACATCCTAGTATATACATATGTTACCGTAAACCGCCGAAAACCGTTACAAAGCGAATTGACGATTAAATGTGTCTCTGTCGGATCTTTAGACCTTTATAACTTTTAATCAAATCGTGTTTTAAAAAAACAGACTACAACAACAACATTGCGTAAGTTCTTTTAAAAAACGAATGCTCTTGGATCATTTGGAAGTGCTGGTGGACCCTTTTTATTTGACTTGTATCAAAGCTAATAAATTTATAATATTTCATACAAGTTACTATAGTGATTGTCTAACGTTTTAGTGAAAATAAGTCAAAAATTGAGAGAAAAAAAAAAAAAAAAGCGAACTTTGATGTCGCTCATCTCTATTGTGTTGACTGTTGACATTTCACCAAGTGTAAAGAATATTTTGTTTTCAAAGTTGAACAAAGAAGACTTTGTTACTAGCTATGAGACACCCTGAAAATACGTGTTTCCGCGTGTTGATGAATATTGTTTATATCGAAATAAGAATGTAAGAATTCGTAAAGAAACGTTATATTTCATTAAATTGAAAATAATGATTTGTAATCAATCAACACGGTCGAATTAAATTTAAAAATATTTTTGTGGAAAATTAATGAATTTCGGGATATTAATACGAAGGTCTTTAATTAAAATTTTACTAATTAATTTATGAAATTAAATTTCCCCAAATCATTAAATGCCGATACCGAAAACACGTTACTGAAATTTTGACGCGGGTTTTGATCCACCGCGATCTCGCCATCTGAAGAAGTGAACCGGCGCACCGTATGAAATATGTAGAAGCATAATTTTTAATGCACCATTGTTATCGTCTGTGTCGCCTTTTTTGGCGTTATTTACCGTACAAGTATAACCTCTGCGGAACGTATCTGGCCCGGAGGACGCCGGCGACCAGCCACCGGGCGGCAGCTCGGCCCGCAGCCACGCGGTCTCATGCGCTCCTTATCTCGGATTCATGAAACTTGATCCAATTTGTCACTCGCTTCACCTTCCCTCTCAATTTATTAACACCAATCAAAATACCGACCAATTTTCCCAATTAGTCGAGAGTACTTGAATAACGAGTGTATATCCCACACGAACCTCTTAAGGTGAGCGCATGCTGAATATTCTTATAAAAAATCAGTAATTTGAACATGTTTCAATTAAATTTTACTCGTATCATAGACGTATGCATTTAAATGGTGATGTTTTAAGAGTAGGAAATGAATTGTTGTTTTTTTTTGCTTGTTACGTTGATTTAGCTATTTACACTATATGCAGGGCGTCTCGTAGCTAGCAGTAAAAACGTTGGGAAGTCTTCTTCATTCGATTTTGAATACAATATTTTCTTTTCACTTTGGATGAATGTACGGAGTTAGTTACGGAGAAAGAAGACATCAAAGATTTAATTTTTTTCCAATATTTCTGGTTTATCTTTTGTATAATGTTAGACTATCATGAAAGTATTTAATATCGTATATTAAAAATTAATTCGCTTCGATACAAGTCAAATAAAATAATTAAAACTTTTTTAGTAATATAAAAATAATTTTTCTAAGGTTTTCCGTGTTATTTTACTTTTTTAATATTCGACATAAATTACTTTCATGATAATCTACATTTTACATATTTTTACATTAAGGGTGGTGGTCCAGTAATACTCACGTGGCTTCATAGACTCTTCAACCAATGTTTAGAGGGCAGCTACACTCCTAAGGATTGGAGAAGAGCTGTTATCATGCCTCTATACAAAGGAAAAGGGTCGCGAATGGACTGCGCGAATTATCGGGCCATTAGCCTATTGAGCTCTGTTGGCAAACTGTATGCGAGAATTTTGATAGAAAGAGTGAGGTTGACAACGAAAGAAAAAGTGTGGGATGTACAAGGAGCCTTCATGAGTGGAAGAGGATGCATGGACCAGATTTTCTCACTGCGCCAGATGACCGAAAAGTTTTTGGCAAAGAACCAAAAACTTTTTTGTGCCTTTGTGGATCTCCAAAAAGCGTATGACAGAATGATAAGACGAAAGTTATGGAAGGTTTTGTCTGAATATGGGGTGAAGAGTAAACTCATACAGGCAATTGCATCCCTGTACGAAGGAAGTAGTGCTTGCGTGAGAATTAATGGGACATTCACATCATGGTTTTATATTACAAAAGGTGTCAAACAGGGATGCGTAATGTCACCATGGCTTTTCAACCTGTATATGGATAATTGTATGAAAGAACTGAAGGATCTAGAAGTTGGAGCGAAAATGGACGGACTCACCATATCCTGTCTGCTATACGCAGACGATGCAGTATTAGTGGCTAAAAGTGAAGCTGATCTGCAGTGCTTGGTATCCAGGTTGTCCGATGTATGCATGCTGAGTGAACTTTTGATGAATGTCAGCAAATCGAAAGTGATGGTATTCGAGAGAGCCGAAAGAGTGACTAAGTGTGATGTAATTATACACAACGAATGCTTAGAACAAGTGAACGAGTTTGTGTATTTGGGAAGTATGTTTAGTAGAGACGGCAGAGAATGATATCGAAAGGAGAGTAACTGCGGGAAACAAAGTTAATGGTGCACTAAATGCAATTATGGCCAATAAGAATCTGTCAAAAGAAGCAAGACTAGCGGTACACAATGGCGTTCTAGTGCCAACCGTTATGTATGGAAGTGAAGCCTGGAATTGGCAAAAGAGGAATGAAAGTAGACTGAATGCGGTTGAAATGCGGTCACTAAGACGCTTGTGTGGAAAATCTTTGGTCGATAGAGTGAGGAATGAACAAATTAGAAGTGAATGCAATGCTGGCTGTAGTGTGGTAGATAGAAAAAAGAAAGGAGTGCTGAGATGGTTTGGTCATGTGGAACGTATGAACGAGGAAAGGATGGTTAAGAAAATATATGAGGCGAATGTTGAAGGCAACAGGAATAGAGGGCGTCCGCGAAAGACCTGGCACGATCAGGTACTACAAGTATTTGAGGATGGCCCTGTTAAAAGCCGCAACAATCGTAGAACGTGTATGAGAAGATGTATGAATGTGGCCGAAGCAAAAGTGGTGTGCCAGGATAGAAGAGTGTGGCGTTCAATCCTCTCTGCCTACCCCTGCAGGGAAACGGCGTGATGGTTAGTTAGTTTAGTTAGTTAGTTACATATTTTTAATTTTGCAAAATATAAGTCAGAAATATTGAAAAATTCAAACTTTGATGTCGCTTTTCTCCGCAACTGTCGACATTACACCCAAAGTGTAAAAAATATTCAAAATAGAATAAAAAAGACGCCCTCGAAATTTTTTCTAATAGTTAAAAGACATCCTGTATAAATAAACATGTCTTAGAAATAAATAGACATTTTATAATTCAAGATTTTTTTTCTGTAGCACCAACAGTGTAGTTCAGCCTTGTCCTAGCTTCTTTGCGATACTTTCGTCGGTGCTAAAGCAACCAGTTTTTTCAGTACTGTTTGGTTGACGTACGTCGTGTGTTTGAATAAATTATTTCTTCACAACTTGAGTTAATTCTGCGCAAGGGCTCTTTTTATTAATTTGGCTCCATGGATATAAAAAATGACCATTAAAACATGATGTTGTATCTAGTAGGTTTATAATCCCTGTATACCGGTTCGTATAGATGATATAAAGCGCTCAATTAGCTTCCTGCGCGTGCAGCTCCCGCCCGCGCTCATTCTATTTACTCGAATTTCGTTAAAAGCTTTTGCGTTCATTTGGCGCTTTTGTGCATTTATTTATTGATTAACTCGACCAAACCGTTTGTCCGTCCTGGTGCCCAAAATCTCTTTAATTTTTTTCCCCCAACACGGCAATTTTAATCGATTCTCTCATTCTATAATAATTGTTATTTTATTGCTATCAATACCGTCTTGTTAAGGCAGCCTTAATTTTTTTACTCACACAACATGCAGGAAAAAATTCTATCGCATGTACTTCGAACGCGTTGCTGGAAGAAGAGAAGAAGAA
>JADDOH010015163.1:0-19135 GCA_016648135.1 Agrypnia vestita
TTTCTCTTGTTTCATATCCATCAGTCGCCTAGTTTTCATCTTGTGCGTATTGTCAGTTTTCGTAAATATTATTCTTGAAGCTGTAATGGTCAGCCACAAGCGACTCACAAACACAAGACAGCAGTTTATTTTCATTTTTATTATTTGGCCTATATCTAATGTAAATATGATGCATGATTGTGATAATCGATCATTAACAATAGCTTCTCTTGTGATGTCAAAAATGCACCTTGTAAAATAATTACTGTTTAGCAGATTTTCATATTTTATAACTAGAGTATTTATATTTATGTCACCAAGAATGATAAAATTATCACTAGTGTTTACATTGCTAATTATTGTTTCAATTTCATTTATATATTGCAATTTATTCTGATTTGGTGGTCTATACACCGCATATATATGAAAATCATATATGCTATGTGGGATCTTGAGTTTACCGTAGACATTTTCACAATACATCGTGTTAATCTTATATTGATAAAAGGCAGACTTATTTTTAATATATAATAAAATTCCACCACCTGACTTTTTTCGACTGTAATAATACTGCTTAAAACCTGGTATATTATACAAATTTATAAATTGTTCCTCTATGTTTGTCTCACAGAGCATTAGAACATCTATAAAAGTCAATGAGTTCTTTAGAATTATATTAATATTGTCCCAGTATTTATATATCGATCTCACATTTATTTGCACAACACTCACCAAGTTCGAATATCTATCTGAGAGTTTCTTCATCCATTGATCAGTATTGGTTACCCTTTCCATTTCAACTTCGTTATTATAATCTAGAAAATCGTACGGCATATTCGTATTATAAAAACCTAATAACCTCAAATAAAATGATTAACCCTCGCAAAACTAAAATACTTTCAGTTTCTGCAAGATTTTCATCATTTTATTTGAGTATTAAAATGAATTTTTATTATTGATATAAGTTACTATAATGATAGTTCAACTTATCGCAATATTGAAATACTGAAAAAAGAATGCGAACTTTGTTATTGCATATCTTCATAACTATTGATAACATTAAGTCCTGGTTGCTTGAAAATTTTTGACTTATAATCAATGAAGGAATCCACCTTTAAAGTATTGTGAACTAGCTCCATTAACCATGTATAAGTTGTGAGGTTAGCCACGCAATTGTTGTCAACTCTTCAGCGCCATGTCTGCACGTGCTGTCTGGAGGCAGATCGGTAGAGTTATTAGATTCCCTGCAGCAGGGGCGGGCAGGGTACAGCAGAGCAGCCTGGCAGCGGGCCGAGCAGCGGCGGGAGGAGTCAGCTGCCGTTCCGGGGGACTCCTCCTCAAGGATAACATGCAGAGACGCGACTCAAGGAAAGCGAAGATTGGAAACGGTTAAGCGAAAGCGATTAATGTAGTTGTTTTTCAGCTAAGGTTAGATTTTATTGCAAGATTAAATATGCCGAAGATTTAAAAGTAGAAATAAATCTTATATTAAATATTATATATAAAAAATGACTAAGAGGGAAAAAAAATTCAAGCAGCCACAGTACTATGATCGCAGTACATGCGCATGTCAACGAACTCAAAAGCGTGGGGCGCTTTATCTCCGCCCCCAACACCCGCTTGCAGCCTCACTTTGCATGTAGCATTCTTCCTTCGTGGGAGCAAAAAGAAAAGGCTTTTTATTTTACTGATAAACGCATACAAAGTACTTTTGTACTCATATTCTGCAGTCAGATTATCAGCAGATGGGCAACAATTGTTTTATTAATTGGTGAATTAGTGTTTCCCTATCGCCTGTACAGACCTGGTTGGGCCCCACAGCCCGCCAGCATGTGCACACATGAACCAGCGCCAATTTCTGGTACGCTACCTGGTGCCATGGCGGGTTCCAATACGTTAGACTTATTGAAAAAAAACATCACGAGCTTGTAAATTTTCAAACAATCATCAAAAGGTCTAACTAAATACTCTTAAAAATATTTAATGTCTTAGCGAATGACACGCACTTTTATGCAAGAAGACGTTTTTACTGAATGGGTAACGACACCACCTTGAGACATTAAAAGTATATTTCAATTAAATGTGTTCATTTGTCGTAACAATGACATATATAAAAATAATTTTGTACGGCAAAAATCGTTTACGCAATATATTTGATCGAAAATTTTCGTTTATCAATAAAATATTAGTCTCTGAAAATTCCGTCTTATCTTATCTGCTCCACTCTTAAGATATACAATTTCAATAACAACAGCGTAACAGGTTCTCGCTTTGGAGATCGCAATCTCTATCGCTTTCTTATATTATTTCTGAAAGATTTATTTTGATCATATATAATGTTTTGTAAATTTTTGTATGTATTCTAGACTAATATTACACTTTTTATTGCCTACAAGTTTATAAAACAGGACCAACGAGCATTTGTTATCGATTTGGTGTCGTTTAGATACAATATTTTCCCTGTACACCAGGTTCTTAAAATCATAATGAAATTATACGGCGTGAACATGTTTCGCATGTCAGCAAAAAAATATTTTTCTGTACTTAGTCATACCCTTAGCAGGTTGAAGACTCTCTCCCGATTCACTATATATTTATATAACAATGACGCTCTCCCTACATCGTCCCCTGCTTGAGTGTGCTGACGTGTGTTATCTGGAAGCCACTGAAGAGCATCCCTACAACCTGGAACGCCTCCAAAGCGTTTCATTCCAACATGTCCTCCAGTAGTGGACCTGCGAGGTGTAGTTAGTGCGGCGTGTTGGGCGAGGGGAATGTGGGGCGCGAGGGCTTCACTAATACTAGCAGGAAGGGCGCCCTGTGTGTGTATGGGGGTGTATATACAGTGGCGCAATATCTCTTTCCATTCCTGCAATAATGACTTATACATCATTTCAAATGAAAACAGTTACATCAATATTTTGTCACACATACACGGATTGTAATTGAACTATACAAACATTTTTCACAGTTATAACGAACTGACCCAAATAGTATCAAGTAGCAGAAACATAACGCTTGGTAAATTGCATTTCCCTGTAACACATACCACAACTGCTCAGCTTCATTATATATTTGGGGCTGTGAAATGGTTCAACGAATTAGCTGTTAAAATGAAAATTGCAAAAAATTATGAGGCCTTTAAGAAAAATATTTACAAATACCCTCAGAGTTAATTACATCTTTATTTTATTGTATATTTATTTTTTTATTTTATTTTATTATTTATCTTCATTTTGTTACATGACATAGGAGATGATGTATACGTTTTATTATATAATTCTTAAGGATATTTCTTTAATAATAGATAGTTTTATATTTAATTTTATTAATACTACATTATCTTTGCTTAAAATTTTCCATTATTTTTCTCTTTACTATATTAATTTTGAATTTTTTTTCTTATTATTAGTTTACTATACTATTGTCTCACATAATTGCATTATGATTATAGCATATTATTTTTATTCTTCTTATACATGGTGTACCAGAGCTAACAACAGAAACTTGGCCGGTAGATTTCTGCCTATGTTATGAGTCTAAAATGTTCAAGCAACCATGACCTATCAAGAGATATGCAGTATCAAAGTGTGCATTTTTTTTCAATATTTCTGACTTATTTTTTGCAAAAAGTTGAACTTTTATTACAGTAACTTATATCGATTATGAAAAATACATATGCTTCATTACAACTTAAATAAAATGATAAAAACCTTGTAAAAACTTTTTAAAATTTTTGCTAGGTTTTTATCATTTTATTTGACTTGTATTAAAGGGAATGAAATTTTCACTATCGACATAAGTTAATTTAATGGAAGTTCAACTTTTTGCAAAAAATAAATAACAAATATTGAAAAAAAATGCAATCTTTGATACTGCATATCTCCTTAACTATTGATATTAGGTCATGGTTGCTTGAACATATTAAACTCATAACATAGTCAGGAATCTACCAGCCAAGTTTCTGCTGCTAGCTCTGGTACACCCTTTACAAAGGTACATAGTATGTACTAGTACTACTTATTATTTAATACGTTCAAAATACAATGATAATCCTTTCCTACTCACGAGTTATATTACTCACGTAGGAAAGAAATACCATTGTAAAAACTGTCACTATCTTTATTGTAAAAAAATGTATTTATCCATTAAATAAATAGAAAATAAAAAATCGTACTTCAACGATGTCTGGGTGCTCTTAAAAAAAACCAGTTTATTTGTGTTCAAAGCGATATTCATATCATCACACAAACCAGTAATTGCAATCTGGAGTTTTGTTTAAGCTTATATAAGTGTTTTGATAAAAATTATATAAAATAAGTACTGATATTATTTAAATAAATGTTTTTTTTTATAAAAATCTACTAATTTCTTCACCCAAAGAGTTCTAATATTAGGTCCTTACAAATGAAATTGGCGTTTTGCCGTACTGGCAAATTTGATCTCAAATACCTTCTCTTTGGTTAGGAATTCCAAATCCAAATTTATACAGCTATTTACTCGTGTATTTTTGTTTTGAAAATTATAATTCATTTATTTTTTCCTCAATTGTTTTTTTCTTTGCGTCACTCAGTTTACAAAATGAAAAACTTGAAATATCGCGTTATTTACGAGTACGAGTTCCACCGTGGCACCAGTGCTGCAGAAACGGCTCGAAGGATTAATGATGTGTATGGCGACGGTGCCGCAAAAGAAAACACAGTGCGTTTTTGGTTCCAACGTTTTCGTTCTGGAAATTTCGACCTGCAGAACAAGCCCCGTGGACGGCCGGAGACCAAAGTTGATAATGAAGAATTGAAGGCTATTGTGGAAGCGGATCCATCGCAAACCACATCCGAGTTAGCTGCAGGCTGCGGTGTTAGTGATAAAACTGTTTTAATCCACTTGAAGCAAATTGGTAAGGTGAAAAAGCTTGAAAGGTGGGTACCTCACGAATTGAGTGAAGCAAATCAACAAACGCGCGTTGACTGCTGCGTTGCATTACTCAACCGGCACAATAATGAAGGGATTTTAAATCGAATCATTACCTGTGATGAAAAGTGGATCCTGTACGATAATCGGAAGCGCTCATCGCAATGGCTGAACCCTGCCGAACCAGCCAAACCATGCCCCAAGCGAAAATTGACTCCAAAAAAGTTACTTGTGAGCGTTTGGTGGACTAGTGCTGGTGTCGTTCACTACAGCTTTCTTAAATCTGGCCAGACGATTACGGCAGATGTCTATTGTCAGCAACTGCAAACCATGATGGAAAAGCTAGCTGCTAAACAACCGAGGCTGGTTAATCGCTCTAGGCCACTGCTGCTTCATGATAACGCTAGACCACACACTGCACAACAGACGGCTACCAAATTAGAGGAGCTTCAATTGGAATGTCTAAGACATCCACCGTACTCTCCGGACCTTGCCCCAACAGATTACCATTTTTTTCGAAATTTGGATAACTTCTTGCAAAGGAAAAAATTCAACTCCGATGGGGCAGTCCAAACCGCCTTCAAAGATTTTATTGATTCCCGTCCGAATGGTTTTTTTAGTAAAGGGATCGATGAACTACCTATGAGATGGCAAAAGTGCATAGATAGCAATGGTACATACTTTGATTAAATAAAGATATTATAATAAAAAAAAATCGGCTTTATGTTCCTCCCATACTAAACGTCAATTTCATATGTAAGGACCTAATATTAAATTAAAGTCGATATTTCCGTTACAGTTTTGGGGTCACCACCTAACATCAGTCTTGTTATTTTCAGAATACTCTCCAATACGCAGACATGAACCGATCTACATTCCTAGATGCGCGACCTGGCGCCGCGGCTGCTCCCAATACATACGTTTGACTTGTTTAAATAAATGACTACCAGTTTGTACATTTTTAAACAATTAAGAACAGGTTAAGCTAAAATTGAATTTCTCCGTAAATAAGCCGCAAGAAGACGTTTTTAATTAAGGGATTACACCACCTTGGGGCATCAAAAATACATTCACATTAAATGGGGATTTTGAGGTAACTAAGGCGCATATAAGAAGCTATCATTGTACCCATCCATAAATCCGGATCGAGGAATAACATTAAGAAATATAGACTAATTTCAATATTATTTTTTGTGTGTTCCACCAATTCAATATTATTTTCTAAACTGTTTGAACTAGTTGTGTATAATAACATATACACAACCATACTAAAGAACATTCACAATCGTCAACAAGGATTTACAAAAAGTGTTTACAAACATGATAAACTTCACTGATCATATCACAACCCATATGGACAAAAGAATTCAAGTCGATGCAATATATACTGATTACTGGACGGCCTTCGACAAAGTTGATCATGGCATCCTTTTGCATAAATTAAAACTTCTGTGGATTCATGGAGATCTTCTCAGATGGCTTAGTTCTTACCTATATAAGAGATTACAATCTGTCTGCATCGAGGGTTTTAAATCAGAATATAAGATTGTCCCCTCGGGCGTTCCACAAGGCTCACATCTCGGACCCTTGCTGTTTAATATTTATATTTTTGATATTCATAATTTTTTTATAAATTGTAATTTTTTATCATACGTTGATGATATGAAAATTTTTATGTCAGTAAAATCCGAAACCGACTGCCAAAAAATGCAAGAGGATCTCGAGAGACTGTCAGGTTACTGTGAAACGAATAGGCTGATACTAAATGTCACTAAATGTTGTAAAATTTCCTTCACCCGCAAAATATATCGTATTTTATATGAATATACTATTGGTAATGATATGGTCAGGGATGTGGACGAGATACGGGACTTAGGATTGTTGCTAGACTCCAAAATGAACTTCAACCGGCACATTGATGCATTCAAAATGTCCGGCTTCATAATGCGTCTTGGCAAACCATTCAGGCAAATTAGTACATTTAGGAGACTATACATAACTTATATTCGACCTCACCTCGAATTTTGTTCAACAATATGGTCACCCACATATAAATTTAATATTAACAGAATCGAAAATACTCAAAAAACATTCCTTAAGCGTATTAACTACAAATTAAATTTGAATTTTAACTATTTGCACTCAATAAAATTTCATAAATTGGAAACTCTAGAAAACAGGCGAATATTGTCAGATCAATCCTTTCTTTTCCAAATAATTCATAACCTTATTGATTCTCCTGAAATCACCAGCTTGCTAGCTTTCCACGTCCCATTCCGACCAACCTGACAGAAGTACCTCTTTTCCCTTCCAATTTATCAAACCAACAATAGGAAATCCTCTCCCATTCCACGCATATGCTCAGATTATAATTACCTCTTAAATTCAATAGATATATTTAACACTAAATATGAAGAGTATCGTCATATGGTGAGGCAGATACTAGAAACTCGTCCCCCTCCCTGATCATGTACATTATATACATCACGAGCTCCTTTATGTCTACGTTAAAGCTAAATTTGGAACAATCGGTTAAATGATGTTTTATCTGTCACTGTCAAATTGACTTATCTATGATTATGTCCTATTTGTGTTATCCTATAATTGTGGGAGACACTTAACTATTTTTTTGTATTTCATCTTATCAATGCAATTGTGTCTCCCTGTTGGATGACCGAATTAAATAAAATACAACAAATATTTTATTTATCATTTTTTACGGCAAACATAACGTATTTGACCACAAATTTTCTTTATCAATAAAATATTGATTTCAGTAATTCCAACTGACCTTATCTGCTCCACTCCCCAGAACTGTTGCCGAGCTGAAATGTCAATAACAGGTACTCGTTTATATATAAATATATTTTTATTATTGTATATACTCGTTTATATATAAAAAAAAATTTATTAGTGTAATATTTTATGCAATGTATACATAGATCATGCTAAATTTTTGATTTTTGTTAGAGAAGAGGATGTAATGTGTTTTTTCAAGATTCAACGATAGTAAATTACTGTCGAACCACGTATAATTTATAGAATATCTAATGCTTTATTACTTTTTATATTTAAATTAGACCAATATTATACTGTTTAATGCTAGGAAGTCTATTATACATGCGTAGTGAGCGTTTGTAACTAATTTAGATACATTTTTATTATAAAAGCATATTTACCTGTACGCCAGGTTCTCAGAATCTCAATCTCTAGAAAATATATGGAATGAATATATTTTACATGTCAGCGAAGAATATTTGAGCAGACTTAAGATTCTCTCCTGAATCACTGTAAAATAAAAAATACGCAATCCCCCTGCTTGGTGATGCTGTAGTGTGTTATCTGGATGTCCATGAAGAGCATCTCAACCTACTGGAACACCTTCAAAACTTGCGTATTCTTTTCATATTCAACCTCAAAAGACTCCATCTCATCTCGTCTTTCCGCAATCTTCTCCATTGACATGCAGTTCGACAAAGCCATTCGTGTTTTATCTCAAATAAATAATGTCAATCACTTTGTTTTCACAACTTTATTAGATCAACAATCTACATTGTTCTCGAAACATGTAGATTGAATATCTAATAAAGTGCTGAAAACAAAGTGATTTGTCTTTTTTTTAATAATAATGCCACAACACAGCTCAGTCCTTCATTCAGAAGAAAAAATATTCTTCGTAAAATACTTCATATCAATAAAGGGAAAACACTTCGTATAAAACCACTATTTATTGAATAATCATCATCTTTCGGGGCCAATGGTCCCTTCATCAGGACATAACGCAAACTACAAGTAAAAATTGGAAGAATAGATATTGACAAAAACAAAAAAAAACGAGCGAGCCTTACAGTAGTTGCATATGATGTGTGTAACATCTCACAATTACAAATATCAATTGAGCAGCACTTATCAATACTGTCTATACGTTTATTTTAAAATTGTAAATCTCACAATTAAAAATATTTATTTAGCATTTGTTTTAATGCAAGCAAAGCATTTAAACAAAATTTTAAAAAGCTAATTATTAATTAGTAAATACAAATAAAGAAAATGTATATACATTTATTTAATATTGAATTATTCCGCCCTAGGTAGGTACCGCATATCATACATACGCATTTTGTTTAAAAATGTGTTTGGTCGATTATATGTTTTCATTTATTTTCATAGATGGCGGTAGTATGCCGCCATACATATTGTATGAAAACTTTAAATAAATGTTTAAAAATAATCATATAAATTTTCAGAATGTAAATCATTAAGGGTTTGTTGTAATTGTTTACATTAATCTAAAAAAATATATTTATTGGATAGTTTCGAATATATAAGCCAAAATATATCAAACTTACAATATCCACTCGCTTGACACCAGCCTCGCAACATATATACAAAATCAGAAGTATTGGCTGGTAGTGTGCATCTTCGCTGCGATGGCACTTGCTGGACATTGATTTGTTTATAAACGATGATTTTTGTCCATCGCGCGTGCTCCGCGCGCGCTTATTTGTTAAATGAAGTTACGCATTTCCGTTCTTTTTCACGAAATCACTGCCATATATTGCAGGAAAACGAGAGGAAAGATGATACACATCAAAAAATAATTTATCATAGTGAAATTACTAATGAAAATTAATAACTATTTTGAAAACAAAATTAAACGCTAACCATTTGCAAAAAGGCTTTGACAATTTATAATATTTAATTTGCTTTAAATAGTTTGCCTAGTTTCTAATTAATCTAACTGAAATGCTTTGTTATTTGCACGTAATATTTCTAAACTCTTGTCAGTATCAAAATAATATTTTTTCCCAAAAGATTTTTAGTAAATTTAGAATAGTTATTGCGATTGAAACATCTTAAATGCTCCTTTAATTCTAAGATGAACATTTCACGCCATTTTCCCGCAGGAGTAGGCAGAAAGGAAAGAACGCCACCTCATTCTCTCTTAACACACCACTTTTGCTTCGGATACATTCATACATCTTCTCATGCACGCGCTACGGTTGTTAATGCTTATAATACGGCCAATCTCCGATATTTGTTTTACCTGATTATACCAGGTCTTTCTGCTGCCTTCAACACTTGCCTTAGATATGATATTCTTAACCATAATTTCCTCGCTCGTACGTTCCACGTGACCAAACCTTGTCAGCGGTCCTTCCTATATTCGATCTACCGTGCTTACATTCACTTCTAAGTTGCTCATTGCACACTCTATCGACAAAATATATCCCACACGTCTGCTTATTTTCATTCCTTATTCGCCAATTGATGAATGAAAATGAAAAAATAATTGCAATCATTAATTTGTAATTGATGAGGGGTTCATTGGCATCGAAACATAATGTTTATTTAATAAATATTGATTTTATACAAAGTTTTCTTGTTGTTAAAAAAATTGTTTCATTTTTGTGCAAATTATTCACTTTTTAAAAACTTTTTTTTTTTCTGTTGGATTACGTAATAATATTTCAATTCATATCGTACCTATAAATTGTTTTGAATATTCATTTGTGTTTTATTGTAGCTTTTTAAAATAAAACTTAATACACTAAGCAGTCTACGTAGTACCAAGACTAGAAAGTTGTATGAAGAAAATTTTTTTTTATGATTTCTATTAGGCACAACAAGAAAAGGGTGCTAAATTATGTTTTTAGCTTACTTATAAAATTTCATTACAATGGGATATCATCTTTTGCCTCCGGATTGACTTTAAAGAACACATATTTAGGAAAAAAGTATCATTTTTAACGAGTCTTTACAACAAGATTTAAAAAATTTAAAAATGCATAAAAAGTTAAATAATAAAACGAAATATACTTGTACGAATTAAATTTATTTATTATAAGTAAATGTTTACAAAAATGTCATTAATATTATTATTTTTTATAATGTTTGAAAGAGACGAAAAATCATTCATATTATCGAATTTTGGCATGGCTTTCCGAGATAATATTTGGGTTTTTTTTATGAAGCCTTCTCTCTCAAATTTTTTGCACAATGTGGCTGAAGCTTCTGTGACAGTAATGACTGCCCTTTCAACGGCTTTCCTGCGGCATGACAGGCGTAGTAATGAGAGTTCTCTTTCTGCTTGTTTACAGTTGGATGTTTTCGTCAGGTATGGATTTCAATATTGATGGATTGGATATATTCTCCTGCCAGTCAATGAGATATGTGTAAGACAATGCATCCAATTTTATAGTAAGTAGTTGAAACAAGTCAGTCAGCATTGCGATTAATAAATTTTCAAGGTGTGCGAAGTAACTGTTTCATTGAATTACAGATTCTATTATGGCTTTCAGTTCTGTGGACAAATATCCTGTTGCAGTGACGAGTTTGAACAGGTGCCGTGCTCCATCTTTATAGGAAGGGTGAATTTTTATAGCAAACCATGTTGGAGCATAAGCTTTGACAATATACGTAGCAAGAATTACTAAGTTTTTAGAAGGAGATTCCATTAAAACATACAAACGCAGAATTCGATTAGGATGAGTTAGCTATCGGGCGTGAGACATTTTGCCTGGCGATTTGTTAACTAAATCCTTAGGAAACATGCCTGTTGAGATCGCTGAGACTGTTTGGTCAGTGCTAATACTTGAACAGAAAACTCGGGTAACTCTATTGAAATACGTTAAAATCGAACAATGGGCCTTTTTTCACATACTTCTAGATCTTTACCGATTCTCCCAGAAAATGTTTTGGGTCCCGATGTGCCACCATCAATATGTAGAAATAAGTGCCGAAACGGTACTATATTCATATGAAGTAAGCAGATAATCCACTGCAGTGCTAATCTGTTTTCAAGCAGATGTATGACACCTCCATATTTACCAACGTTCACGTTAGCTATATCATATGCATCAGCTACCAAAGACTTCATAGATATTTCTGATTTCAAAAAAAAATCGGTGATCGCTTGGTCTATACATTTCGATGTGCCAGAAACTGGAGAAAATGCAAATGCATTCGTTAATATTCTTACACTTACAAGACGAAATGTCAAACAATATTTAACTGGTACGGCGAAATTCTTCTAATTTTTTCTTTGGTATTTGAGGGTGGTTTTTCAAATATTGTTGAATTTCAGATGATACTTTTTCAACGTCACTTTCCGTCATTTTTTTGGATAGTAGGAATAGAAGCTCTTGACTATATTTCTTCAATTCTTGCAACGACAATATTCTCTATTTTCTATGTAAGTGGGTTCATTATTAGTTTCATAATCACGTTTTACTTTTGCCAATTCCACTCAGAACTTTATAACATCTTCATAGGTTGGTAAAATATTACTTTTAATATCACTTGAATCAACAAATAACGGACATATCTGCTTTTGACGTGTACGAACCATACTAGAAATAAGGAAAATGAGCCCGACACAACCTCGAATAATTGCGGCCTGAGTTATACTGACACTGACTAAATACGTGAACAGGGCGCACGTACGCCCTAAGTGTTCCTCGACTCTCCCACACTGAACCCACTAACCCCTCTTACTCGCAATCATGATATATATTGTCTATGCTTGAAGAAAGTTACGTTTATTGGTTTGAAATCCTAATGAGAACATATCTCGAAAAAAAAAGAAAAATCGTCATCAATCCGGAGGCAGTAAGACTTATTAGAATGTAATGATATTTTACATGTGTTAATTTGAGACCATTTGGCACCTTTTTATCAATTTGTCCCTTAATAAATGACAAAAAAAAATTTTTGGCCCACCCTAATGTTTACTCCACGGGGTCACACCTACCCGGGCGTATTGAGTCAATAAGAAAATTTAACACTGGCCACATTATATTTCGTTTCATGTAATTCCGCCAGGTGGCGCATGTGATCTATGGTTCTTGTCTCTGCCGTAGCGTCTTTTCTTTTATGTACTTCCTACCGGTGTGTAAAAGATTGTGCAAGCGAATAAAACAAAATGTTTATTACAAGAAAACATCTTTTAATAGAACTCCTAGTCCTTAACCTAATAGGTTATGGGTCCAGGACACTCTGCCAGTACAAGGAAAAGAAAAAGTGACGAATAACAGAAAAATTTCATTGCCGCGATTTGTAACCTCAATACAAGATGGAGCCGGCGCGAATGAATTTAGAAAAATTTGTTGGAAATAACTTTCGACAGTGGAAGTTCCAAATTAAATGTGCCCTGAAAGCCAAAGGAATAGACATTGATACACCAAAACCAGCGATTGATAGTGTCGAGTGATTAAAAAATGATGGCATGGCGATGTTCATACTAACATCTTCGATGGATTTTAAACAAATAACACTAGTAGAAAACTGTGAAACAGCAAAAGAAATAATGACAAAACTGGAATCTATATACGAGCAAAAAAGTGAACTATGTAAAATACTGATTCATGAGAAGTTTTACCAATACAAAATGGCGGGAAGTGACAGTGTGGCTCAACATATTTCAAAAGTTGAAACCTTAGCAAAGCAGTTAAAGGAAAGCGGCGAAAGTGTCAGCGAGATGGCAATCATCACTAAAATACTTGGAACATTACCCCTGAAATATAGATATCTGCGCCAAGCATGGATGTCATTGGATCCCACACAGCAAACTCTCAACAATTTAACGGCTCGTTTACTAGATGAAGAAGCAAGTTTAGCGTCTGTAGAAGAGCAAGAGACAGCTCTCCTTGTTGTTAACAAAGGTTGGAAGAAACAAAATATGAAGCAACATGAGTCTGGAGCTAGTGGGAGTAGTGGTTTGAATCAAAACAAAAACACTAAGCACAGATTTGAGTGCTATAATTGTGGAAAGCGAGGGCATTTTGCTAAGGAGTGTCGTTTCCCAAATAAAAGTAAACAAAAGAAGCCTACACCACCTTCAGACATGTTAGCATTTAATGTGGAAGTTGATTGTCACAACACAGAAGAGAATTCTTGGATATTAGACAGTGGTGCCTCTGCACATATGACTTACAGAAAAGACTTCTTTGTGGAGTTGTTTGAGTGTGACCAGAAATCATTGACATTAGGAAATCAACAAGTTATTGAAGTATCGGGTATCGGCAAAGTGTTGATAAAGAGATATGTTAATGGACAATGGATTAACAGTGAACTTCACAGTGTATTGTATGTTCCTAGTTTGCGGAGAAACTTATTTTCAGAAGGTGTTATTATAAGACAAAATTACTCTATAATAAAGAAGAATTTAAATGCTTTAATATATAAAGAAAATGACATAGTGATGAGTGCAAAAATAAAAGAAAATAATCTATATGAGTTAAACATAAAAACAATAGTGTCAAATACTTGTAACCTAGTTCAAAACAATAAAAGTGATATTAAAATATGGCATGAACGCCTAGGACATATTAATACTAAACAAATTAAAAATATGTGTGTTAATAGTACAATAGAAGGTGTAAAAATTAATGTAAATAATGAACCAAATTTTGTTTGCGAGGCATGTGCTTATGGAAAGCAGTGCAGGTTTCCATTTCATAAATCCACGCGAGGAGAACTACAACCTCGACTCAACGACTTAGTGTACAGCGACGTCTGTGGACCCATGAGTCAAGCTTCAGTTCAAGGAATGAGATATTTCTTGTTGTTCAAGGATGCAGATACAAGTTTCAGGCATGTATACTTTATTAAAAATAAGAGTGATGTACTGAAAGTATTTAAGAAATATAACAACAATATCAAGAATAAATATATGCATGGTGTTAGAACATTACATACTGATAATGGAAGAGAATATGTTAACAGAGCTTTTAAAGATTATTTGGAAAAAGAAGGAATAGTTCATGAGCTTACTGCACCATTTACACCTGAACAAAATGGTCGTGTAGAAAGAGAGAACAGAACAATAGTAGAGAGTGCTCGTTCTATGTTGTATGCAAGAGATGTTCCACTATATCTTTGGGCCGAAGCGGTAAATTGTGCTGTTAACATATTGAACAGAATATCTTCTAGTCAGACTCCAGAAACAACACCATATGAATTATGGTATGGTACTAAACCACAGTTAGGTCATTTGAAGATTTTTGGCAGTGTTGGATATGTTCATATACCTGATCAAATGAGGACAAAGTTTGAAAAGAAGAGTAAAAAAATGATATTAATAGGTTATGATAATAATAATTACAGAATGTTTGACACAGATAGAAAAACTATGAAAATATCAAGGAATGTAATATTTGATGAACATTTGGTTCCAGAAATAAGGAAGAATATTGCACAAATTAGCATTATGGATGACGGGGATGATGCTATGCATAATAATGAAACAGAAACAGTAAATATACCAGATGGATCAAATCAACCAATAGAATCTGATGATAGCTTGATAAGCTGTAACAGTGATGACCCAGCATATGAGCCGTCTCAAGAAGTAGAAGACATAACACCCTCGAATATAACATTGAGACCGAGACATAATAGACGTCATGAAGCTAACCTGGTTGAGTTGTCACTGCCTCGGACATATAATGAAGCTTTACTAAGCCCACAGAAACATGAATGGTGTCAAGCTATCAAGGAGGAATTGGCTGCACATAAAGAAAACAATACATGGAGTGTGACAGAAAGATCTGATAAGAGAACTCTTACTACAAAGTGGGTGTTTGCAATTAAGAAAAATGAGAATAATGAAACATGTTATAAAGCTGCTTATGTGCACGTGGGTTCGAACAGATCAGGGATGTTGACTATCAGAAAATATTTTCTCCTACAACTAGGTATGATTCTATTAGAATAGTTCTGTGTATTGCAGCTAAGTATAAGTTAGAGATTCAACAATTTGATGTAAAGACAGCTTTCCTTAATGGCTATCTTGAAGAAGATATTTTTATAGAAGTACCTGAGGGAGTTAATTTAAATAAAAATTTTGTATTAAAATTAAATAAATCTTTGTATGGTTTAAAGCAGGCTTCTCATTGCTGGAACAAACGATTTAGTAATTTTCTGATAAAGTATGGTTTTGTTCAATCCCAAGCTGACAGCTGTATTTTTATAGGGATTTTCAATAAGATTAGGGTATTATTAATAATATTTGTGGATGATGCTCTTGTAATATCTGCTAGTAAATTACTTATTCAAGAGATAATAGAATATTTAAAGCAAGCTTTTAAAATAAAAATGTTAAATTTAAAATATTTTGTTGGTATGGAAATTCAAAGAATAAATGATTATATTTATATACATCAGAAGGATTACATAGAACAAATTGTAAAAAAAAATTGTATGTCAGATGCTAATCCAGTTAGTACTCCAGCAGATGTGAATGTAATTATAACTAAAAATGTTGATGAAAATACTATAAATTTTCCTTATAGAGAAGCTATAGGATCTTTATTGTTTTTGTGTTCTGTTTCAAGGCCAGATATTTGTTATGCTGTTAATGTATTAAATATATATGTAAATAATCCTGGCCAATTACATGTAAATGCTTTGAAGCGTATTATAAGATATCTAATTGGTACTAAACATTTATGTATTAAGTATGGAGAGAGAAATGATTTAATCGGTTATTCAGATTCTAATTTTGCTAATGATGTTGATACTCGTAAATCTACAACGGGTTATATTTTTATAATGAATGGTGGTCCAATTACTTGGTCCAGTCAAAACAAAAGACAGTTGCTCTCTCTACTACAGAGGCAGAGTTTGTGGCAGCTTGTGATGCCACAAAGGAGATTTTATGGTTACAACAACTTATGATAGATTTGGGTGAGGATTCTAAATGTGTAACTTTACTGGTTGATAATCAAAGTGCAATCAAACTAATAAATAACCCAGTCTATCATAAAATAACTAAACATATAGATGTTAAGTACAATTTTATAAGAGAGAAGGCTGAGTCGGGCTTAATTAAAGTTAACTATGTCCCTAGTAAAAGTCAGTTTGCAGATATTTTAACTAAGACTTTACTGACTCAGGTTTTTACTGGTTTAAGAGACAATATTTTGGTTTGTATTGAATAGTTTGTTTTTCATAATTGAATATATTTTGTTTTGTTTAGAGAGTGTTAAATTTTAGTGGGAGTATTGAGTCAATAAGAAAATTTAACACTGGCCACATTATATTTCGTTACATGTAATTCCGCCAGGTGGCGCATGTGATCTATGGTTCTTGTCTCTGCCGTAGCGTTTTTTCTTTTATCTACTTCCTACCGGTGTGTAAAAGATTGTGCAAGCGAATAAAACAAAGTGTTTATTACAAGAAAACATCTTTTAATAGAACTCCTAGTCCTTAACTTAATAAATAAAATCCAATATTTTCGTCATCAATGATAGTAATATAGATATTTGACAGATGTCTTGATATTTTTAGTGTTGAGTAGTGGTAGTGGCTTCGCCGATTGCTTACTGCTAGACCCTGCGGGCGGCTATTGTGGTCGCTCCGCGGCCAATTGTGTTTGCTGTGCAGCAAACACAATTGTTTACCTATGCCTACGTCAGCCGCTTCGCGGCCAATTGTTTCTGGCAAATTTCCACTTTTAATTACGGGTAGTTTAGATATAATTAAGACAAAGTATTTATTCGGTATTTCTAACCGATTAATAAGTCAGAGCGGAATAAACCACAGTTCGATAGGTAGGTACCTACTCTCTTCTCTTCTCGTAGTGTTGATTACCTTTATACAACATTATAAAAAATTAATCTTTGTTTAATTTGGTTTGTTACATAAAAAAATTAATATAAAAAATGAATGTTCAAAACCAAAAATGTAATTAAAATTTCAACAAAAAAAATATTCTCGACCGTAAAAAAAAATTCGATTCTGCCAGGATTCGAATCTGGCATCTTCTGATCCGCAGTCAGACGTGTTATTCGTTGCGCCACGGAACCCGATAAGAAACGCGACAAAATTATTGTATACAAATAGAAATCATCATCCAAATGCAGAAACGTACGACATTGGTTGGCGTAATTAATATTATAGATACCTACATTTTAACTAACCTATTCTGAAAATAACAATATTTTTATTTTCAGAATAGGTTAGTTTAAATGTAGGTATCTATAAATATCCAAATTTCGGGCGCGGCCGAGTAATCTAATATATAACTCAAATTAAAGGGAATGAAAGAAATAAATAATGTTGAACTGATTATAGACCGATTGCTACGTATACATCAAAAAAATGTTTAAAATTTTTTACTGTAAATTCTTATGTATGTTACATCAGTCAATACACCTTTTATTATTTAGGTGACGTAGTTCAATGACGTTTATGCGTGCATTATAATCAAATTTAGGAATTTCAATACAAAACTCAATCGATAATTGCTGTCGGCGAAGGCCTTTATTAATTATTCATAAGATCACGATAGGACACAAGTCCAAAATTTCGTGTACAACTGTCATCTACGGTGTTTTGTTATATAGATATTGCGGACGTTCACGCATACACGTAGAAAATCTACGTTCTGTACACAGATTGGAACAGACCTCGTCCACCTATAATGTCCTAAAGTCAATGGTTATGGAGATATGCTACTTCAAAGAGAAATGATTATCACCTAGTCGTGTGTTGACTGTGACGTAAGCAATGACTGCAATCGAGGTCGCCGTGCACGAGCAAATCGCTAAATGACATTAACAGGAAAATGTCGCTCTCGTGGCGCTGTCAACAAAGCTGATTGAAACTGAAGTTATTAGCTTTTAAACTGTAATAAATTTTATATTATATTAACTCTCATAAAATTTTCTATTATAAAATTTATGGTTATAACAGTTAGAAAATACTCATTTGCTCTGTAATTTTATTTACTTACTAAATGATCTGATTTCCACTGCATTCAGTCGACTTTCGTTCCTTTTCTGCCAGTTCAGGCTTCACTTGTATACTTCAGTGTTTCAAAACGGAATTCCGTTGTGTATCGCTAGTTTTGTCTCGGTCGACATGTTTCTATTAGAAATTATTGCATTCAAAGCACCGTTCACATTTTTCCATGCAGTCACCCTCCTCTAGACATCTCTTTAATTTTACACTTTTAAAAAAGGCCGAACAGAACAAATAATTTGAATATGAAACAATTTTATTATTGTGAATAATACGTCATAAGGGCCGGTTGCATCAACTTTATAGTTTACAGAAATCTTTCATTTAAAGCATAAATTTTTACGAAACCGATTTTGTTTGACTGGTGGTAAACGTAAAATCTATGCTTTAAACGAAAGATTAGCATAGACCAAGTTGATACAGCCAGCCCTAAGACATACCAAAGAAATAAGAATTTCATTTAATGTTTGTGCCCCGAAATTAATCAAATATAATACAT